>CAJNDV010030862.1:40008-53750 GCA_905221635.1 Symbiodinium sp. CCMP2456 | reverse complement strand
GTTGTTGAAACGCAAGCCATGCAAAACAACTCGCGGTTTTTGCCTTTCCAGACAAAAACTTTCAAAATGAACACAACAATCAAGCAGCAGAAACAACGAAAAAGACTGTATTTGCGACACTTTCGCAAAAAAAAAAACTCAGTAAATATCCAAGACGAAGAACTTGGACAAATACATGCTCCCGAACAGCCTCCTGCTCACGAAAACCACACACACATATCGACACTTTTGCGTTTTTAACCAAAAAACGTCCCAAAGACAAACGACACACCCCGCGCGGCGCAAACGCACGTGCTACCTTGTTGTTGTTGTCGTCGTTGTTGGTGGTGTTGTTGTTGTTGTTGTTGGTGGTGGTGGTGGTGGTTGTTGTTGTTGTTGGTGGTGGTGGTGGTTTTGGTGGTGGTGTTGTTGGTGTTTGTGGTGTTGCTGTTGGTGGTGATGGTGGCGGTGGCTATCATCATAAATGGTATATTCGCTGTGTTTCCGACTGTTGCTGGTGGTGGGATGATGGCTATAGTTGTTGATGTCGGTTGGAGTTCTTGTAACACTCCGGAGAGGCCGAGTCGAGATGGAAGGGGTCGCTCTTCAGCAACCTGCAGCTCATCCAGGCTTAGACAAACGACTGTGCAGCTGAGCACTACCATTTCATGGAGATTTCCAACTGCTTGCGTGCTCGAGAGTGCAGCAGCCCACGGCCCGAAACAAATAAAAAGATACAAATCAAGTCACAGTGCATGCGATGACAGTCAGTGAAGGAGGGAAGGAGCTTGGCTGTGATCGGTGCCCCGCAGAATGCGGTGACTTGGCATGACTTGGCAGCATCCGACACCTTCTTGGGCTTGAAAATTGAGATTCGTGGCGTGAAATTGCATGAATGCATGAAGGAACGCAGAGACAGAGAGGTGCATCTTGAGCCCTCTGCCGGGCTCCCGTTTCCTCCTGCCCGGCAAAGCAGGCCTCGACGATAAATGCTGTTTTTTGAGTCCCCGATATGAGTGCTGTCCATCGAAATCCGAGTGGACGTGTCCAGCATTCCAAGTGGCTTTCACAGAGTATGTCGCGGCCATATCGCCTATCGGACCTATCGTATATGCCATATATGCCAAGAGGAAGAATGAAATCAGCAAGGCCATAATGGACATGTCAAAAATATTCATGTTTTTAGATTTATATTCATCTGCATGCATGTTTGTATGTATATGTGCGTGCAGCAACAAGAGCATCAGTGTAGGACCAATGAAACGAAGAGTAAAGTGAGCAAAGACCGTAGTCACGTGTTTGTTCCATTCTGTGCCACCGGTATATCTGCTGTGATCGAGGACCTCCTGGATCCGGCCCTTCTCCGCGGATGGCACGCCACCTGCCAAAGTGTTTGCTTCAGGTGCCCCGAGTTACAGAGGCACACACACACACACACACGCTACAAACACATTCACATGCATGCATGAACATACATAATATACGCATGCGCGCATATACACCTACACAATCTACATGTATACATAAACAGCGAGGTACATATGCACACATGTGCTCATACACACAGGCATATGCACAATATGCATACAGACACAGTTGCATACGGACGTGCCCCGTGCAGAGGAGGAAGGGCACGAGACACGGCCCGTGTTCACAATGGTTTCTAGGCTCAATCTTTTTGGGGTTCAGGGATGATAGACTTGTCTCGTTGGTTGCAATCCATCATCCAGAACTCGCTCTTGATATGCCAGGACCGACTCCCTCGTTTTAAAGCGGAGCTTGAAGACATAGAGTGCCCATCTGTACCTGTGGAGACGGCACCGTGCGCAATCTTGTGTTAGGATTGCATCCAGCTCAGGAGTGGGCAGATGGCACCTGGGCGTACCGAGCCCTGGCCGGTGTGGCTTTGCTTGGTTCCTTAGGCCTTTTGGCCGCAAACAGTGTCCGTTGATTGAGGGGGCCCATGGGCAATAGTTATTTTTATTGTGCGTGTAGGTGGGCAGCATTCGTCGAACTTGAAGCCCAAGTGCAGCTCACCAATCGCTTTAGCAGAGGGCGGTTCTTGCTGTAGCTAGTCGCCTTGGGAATATTTGCGAGATTGTACCAGCGAGCCAGGTTGTTCTCGTGCTTAGGCTTCCACGCTGTGCATGCAGCGGTTTCGGAGACAGGCAGTAGCTTGAAATTCGATAGCCCATGTCTTGCAGACCAAAGCCGGGAAGCCAAAGATACTTGATGCTTGTTGCATGACGCCTTCGGCGGTCGTACCAATGAAGCGGCTCGTCGGCTTCGAGCTGCTAGCACAGTGCTGAGGAGAAGACCTGGTCGTTAAAGACAAGGCGGGTGGTTGTCCTGCCCTGCCTCTCCCTCCCTTTCTTCCTCTCTTCCTCTCCCTCTCTCTCTCTCTCTGCATATGCCCCCTGGTCTTGAGTGAGTTTTACCAGGCTTTGAGAAATCAGGATGTGGAGGCAACGAGGAAGCGGCCTCTCGGCGCTGTTCAGAAGGGCATTGGGTCAGCAGATTGGACCTGTGGAATCCCAGCGAAGCCGAAGGAAGCGCGACGACGAGGCGCCCAGGCAGAGCTCACCTCGAGAGGAGCTGATTAAGGCGCTGGGAGTGGGCACGGGGGCACAGCTCGGACCAGAGCAAAACCCGCTATCCTCAGCCATGCGGCGTGTCATCAAGATCGGCAGGATCGCAGGAATGTGTGAGCAGTGTTTGCAAGGGCTGTCGAAAGAGTGCTGCGATTGTGCAGGAAGTCTTTGTACATTTCGACTCCAATCGTGACGGCTTGCTGCAAGCTTCAGAGATGCTTTCCTTCGTGCCTCGGACGGGACTCCAGTGAACTATGGTTTGCATTACAGTCCTGGCTGTGTGCGCTGAAGGGATGTGTGTCATCAGGCAGCGTTGCTTCTTGACCCAAGGCCATGCAAGAAGAAACACGAAGTAAGTACTTTTGACCATGCCAGACATATCACAAGCTTCGAAGGAGCAACCATCAACAAACACTGCAGGAGTGCACGGATATGCTTTGCACGGACAGGCGCGTTCGGTGGGCTTCGACGGCGCAGAAGATCAGTGGGACGAGGAACACGTCCGTTTAAGATCTGATGGCCGCGAGAACCACGACAACAACAGCAACAACAGCTGCACAGCTGCTGCCCCTGGTGTCCCTGCTCCTCGCTACAACCGCTGCTAGGCACCATCCCTGCGCTGTAACTACGCGAACTCCCCGAGATCCATGCAGAACGACGTACACCTTGAGCGGCTGATACCAAGTTGCCCCGAGCCAATCCAAACCAATCCAGAGACAAATGTCAACCAACATCATGCTACTGCAGCAGAGCAGCAGCAACAGCCACGACGACTCCTGCTCCTGCTCCTGCTGCTGCTGCTGCTGCTCCTGCTCCTGCTACTGCTACTGCTCCTACTACTCCTCGTCCTCCGCCTCCTCCGACTCCTCCTACAATGACCACCACGACTGCCAGCACCAGCGCCAGCACCAGCACCAGCACCACCGTCACCCCCACCACCACCACCGCCACTCCCACCATCGCCACCGCCACCAGCACCACCAGCACCAGCAGCAGCAGCACCACCGGCACCACCACCACCACCACCACCACCACAACTGGCCACAGCGGCAGCAGCGGCCGCAGCCACAGCGGCAGCCACAGCAGCATTACAACCTGTTGGTTACGAAGACCCTTTTCGCTTGCAGGAGTATCGGCTCATTTGCGACGGCCTCGGCCTTCGGCCAGAGCATGGCATTGACCACAGCTCCTTCTTCCGGCTGGTGAACGAGGCCTCGCGGATATTGCCGGAGGTAGTGCGTGCAGTGGAAGCTCAGGTGACCGCTTGCAAAAACTGGCTAGACTCTATGATATGGCTAGGCTTTCTCAGCATCGTTTGGGCAGCCCTAGCATGCCGCATGGGTCGGACTTTTCTTAATTCTGTTCGTTGCTTTTTTGCTCGGGTGAGTTCTGCAGGACACAGACGACGGGTGCTACTGCTCGGACAAGGACTGCCATCGGAGTAGTGGGTCCCGAATGTTCCAAGCAAATGCCCGCGAGACGCTGAGCCCTTTCTACTGTTTGCACGATACAGCTCGCTGAGGAGCTGGCAGGCATGCTCGGGCGGAAATGGCCGCCCCCCAGAGTTGTGCCATTGACTCGGAAAGTCGTTGAGGCTTCCCTGGAGCATGCATCGAGTGCGTGGTCAGGGCAACCAGTGAGCAGATGCGGTTTCAGGGTCGTCGTTGAGCTATCGTTCTTGAGGCTGCGTCCACGGGCGGCAGCCCGGAGTAAGCTGAAGGAGTGACAATTAGGCCATGCTGCCAAACTCGCCCTCACTTGTAATAAACCACACAGTGATACAATTTCTATACCACTTGAGCCTCAAACCGCAAACCACTGGAACGGCTTTATCAAAAACGGGCGGGGCGCACCGCGGCGGCACTGCCGTCTGCCCCATGGCTCAAGCAAGGGGCGATCGCCCGCAGACCGGGCGCTGTGCACGATCTAGCGGCTGCACGGGCGACCCCCCGAGCAGAAAGTCGCGAGATTCGAGTCGAACTGGTCACTTGAAACAAGAGGCTTCAAATGGGATCTGGGAAAAAGCGTCGGGTGGTGGCAGGGGTAGTGAGCCTGAAGCGCCGGGTGTGGGCTCGCCGTGGAGGGTTAGGGAGTTCTCCCATTCAAGGCGAGGCCCCAGGCGCCGCCCCCAAGAAGAACAAAGTCCCGAGCCGGCTATGGCTGTCGCGGCTTCGTTGTGCTCAGGTCCTAGCGTCCTGCTTGGCCGCGGAATTGCCGCATGTGAGTGGCCATGGTCACACTGGACTCATTGGGGCCGAAAGCTTCTTGCAGAGTGTTTACAGAAAGGTGTGAGAGCCCTGCTTCAAGAAAAGATCGGATCAAGTTGTCAACACGGGGTTCATTCCCAGGATCAGGCTCCTAAATGTTTCAAGTGTGCTGGATTTCCGGGTTTGACAAACCGTGTCAAGCTCCGGCAACCCATTCTTGGTAGCTTAGGGCCCTCACCGTTCGCGACTCTAGAGTTCGGCGGTCGGGCGCGTTCCAACCCACAGCACTTCGGGCGATCGAAGAGAGATGGCAAACACCTTGCCGAGCCTTGCATGCTGTGTCCAGTAACAGTAATTTGAGATGGGAGAGTCTTCAGATGAGGCCTAGGTTCCTAGATTCTCTTCAGCTGTTTACGTTCTTCAAAGATCACGACGTCTGAACAAGCATGATGAATGCTAGGTTATGTGAGGACATTAATGATTGCCAAGTTTGAGAGTTTCTGCACTCCTCGCATCGGATGCCATGCATCATCATACATCCATCTGAGCATTCCTGAACCGGGAACCGTGTCTCCAATCCAGATCACTCTCACTGCTGCCGACACGAGGGCCTGGGATCCACGCCTTCTGTGCAGCCGAGCGTCGAGGCTGCCAGACTGGAGGTGGGCATGAAAGCAATGATCAAGTTCGGCATGTCAGAGTTGATGCAGCAGAGGCCCCGGAGACCCGGGCATGCTAGGTGTGAGGAAGAAGTGGATTCTGTGTCTTTGTCGCATTGTACTTGCTGGGATGCTTGTACCTGCATGCTCAAGAGCCTGTCAAAGAACGGGCTGCCTGTTTGCCAACGGCTTCAAAACGACTGCGCACATCATTTTGAGCAATTCGGGAGCCTTTTTAATGCTTTGTCATGGTCGTGAGGCAGCTGTTTTTATCGCAGTGAACCACCAGGGCCGGGTCGTCGAACCAAGACGACCGGTCGGCTACGGACGAAGTAAGATTTATTTCATTGCTTGGCGCCCATGGCCCGGAGCTGTGAAGCCCAGCTGACGCAGCGGTAGGAGGCGGGGCTTGTGATCCTGCATGCTGCCCGAGAATGTTGGAATGGAGCCTTGCCTCTGTGCAAGACAGAAGCTCTAAAATTGGGTAAGGCCGGCGAGGCTGCCAATGGCATGGGATCCCCTCCGCTCATGGCTTCCGGACCCTCGGAAGACGGAATTGTCCATCGTTCTTTTGTTTTTGGGTCGTAGACCTCGGGGACAATGTTGCACCTGGTCGTGACTGAAAGCCGCGCACGTGACATGTTCGCCAATGTGCGCAGCTCGGCCGACATTACCTGGAGTTAGAGTGTGTGACAGCTCGATGGTTTAAATGCATACTAAAAATGCTTATACACGTGTGCACATCTACAGCTCTTACATGTAATATGCATGTCTGTCCGTCTCTCTGTCTGTCTGTTTGTATGCATGCATGCATGTCTGTATGCCTGTATGCCTGTATGCCGTATGTCTGTATGTGTATGTATGTATGTATGTATGTATGTATGTATGTATGTATGTATCATGTGAGAGTCGCATACTTGCATGGCTTGCTGGCCTGTCAGTTTCTCACGACCCCGAGGACATCGCTGCTTTTCTCGCGCTTCTCCTCTCTGTCATGGCAGCTTTCGGCTCCTCGGGGATATCGTAGACGTTTTGTGGCCGGACGATCTAGAATCTACTGGATAGAGGCTATGAGGACACTGAATGCGCGGATGTGTGTTTAGGCTCGCAATGCTCTGGCTGAGGATGATGATGATGATGATCAGTGATGTTTATAATATATTCATTGTGAATTACAACACCAGCTCCACTAGGAATACTTCATCACCCTTCCCGTCAAAACACAAGCAGAGCACCACGGCTGACCAAAGATGCTTCGCTATCTTTGTAGCTGTCCATGGGCAATAGCGATGCGCCAAGAGACCCACCAGAAACATCGGCTGCGTGACTGTCCGCCCAAACGAACTGACCACATGCTTGAGCTTGTTATGCGGTCTGCGGCAGAAAACATGCTCGCTAAAACTGCTTGGAACGTATATCCATACCAATGACACACTGCTCGAAGGGCAGCATTCATAGGGCACCTGAAAAACTCAGAAGTTCGAAGCCCTGAGCTTCTCCCGTCGGTGCCTTTCTGTCTAAATTTGTTTAAATCCGACAGGCTTCGTTCAAAGCTTCGGGGCGACCTCGGAGGCGAGAGCTTTCACTACACGCCCCCTGACGGAGCATCTAGTCATGTGAGAGACACCATAATTTTGAGAACACGATACAAGGGGCAGACCAGACCGAAAGCCTTCGGGTAAGGGGCAAAGCCACGAAGCCAAGAAAGTCTCCCCGGCTCCCGGGAGGCTGCGCAGCTCCGGGCCTGGGCGGCGTTGCCCTGGAAACCGGTGCCCTGCTCTGTGCAGCGCCTCGGCCGCAAGAGGCAAAGCATGGCGTGACATCCCGTAGCGGCACGAATGGAGCCGTTCCATGACAAGCGAAAAAAACCGCAGTGTGGTATACAGGAATCACATGATATGCTGCACTAGCACATTTCAGCACGTACGTGTCAATCGAGTGTGAGGTAACGAGGTTAAAGATCTGACATGGACGGGACATTGACGCGACATTCAACTCTGTCCGCATGTAGAGACTGTAGAGACGCCTCCGATTGCAAGGACGTGGAGCTCATTGGAAAGAGCATACAGTTCACAGGAGAAACACACATGAAATAAGCCGGCTGACTGCTAGCTAAATCAAAATGCTCAGGGACCTGGGCGTGGCGTACCGGGGCACATGCAGCCTCGACTCGGACCAGGAGAGATACGAGGAGACCAGTTCCCAACTCCAACGCCTCGCATGGATTGCCCGAGCTGGCGATATTCCAAACCCTCTTCTCACTCCCGGTAGAGTTGTGAATCACGAGACCACTGATAGCCGGAAGCCTATGTTGTGGTTTCGTGGAGTGACATGAGGAGGTGTGTTGCAAGCGAGCGCTAGGCTGCGACATGTCCCCAACAGTGCCTGCCCAAGTGGTTGAGCTCGGAGCAGTTTATGTGTAGCTTCGGTTTGGTGTGCTTGCCGTGGTGCTCGTGTTTGAGCTCGACATTATTGGAGGCGGATGAAGCAGAGAAATAGGCGCCTACAGGGTTTGGTGGTTACGTGGTTGGTTATTTTGCCCCGCTCCATGCGGCAAGACAGCTATCACGGCGTTCAGACTACAGCAATTAAGCTTCGGGAAGGAAAGAGGCACTCAAACACGAAGCTCTCTCTCGCATCTGCTTTGTCCGGACAGGACTTAGGGCAAGATTTAGGATGATAGCGCTGGCTGTGCCTGGATCAGCGGGTGTTGCGGGTCCCATTGGGGACGAGGAGAAAGACTTTGCCGAGTGCCTGGGAGCCTCCGACGATGCTCCTGGATGCTTGCACCCAACTTGCTGTGCCATAAGTCTTCAACATGGCATTTCCCGGCTTTGCAGAAAGTGGAATCGCGATGCTTTGCCCCGAAACTCTGGGAGCTGGTTCCAATGAGCGGCTTACGACATCTGATGTTGAGAGTGTTTTTGAAAAATCTTCCCGTGACGGCCCCCGATGCTCAGACAAACGCATTCTCGTGCTTTTGATTCGTGCGATCTGCTTATTACTCTCGACGCAAACAGCTGGCTGTTATGCACCGAGGAGAAAGCCTCAATCAAGTTATCGACAGCGCCCGGTTCAACTCCACTCAAGGACTTTGCGGGTCACTCGGCTCAGCCGCGGGTCAGTCGTCTTGTTGCTCTAGCCTCTGTATTGCAGCATTGTGTTTTCACTGCTGGTTCTGCAGGTGCTTCGAAGTTGCCTGACATGTAATGACTGTTTTTCCACGAGCGGCATTCATTCAGGCGGCCGGCAATACGTGGTGAGCATTGATCGAAAGCCGTTCTGGCTAGAGTGTTTGCCGTGTTCAAAGCCAACTCGCATTTGCCTTGCATCCTGGCCTGCCTGCAGTCATGGCTTTGAGTGGTGCTGGCTCTGTGGCGTTCGCCATCGCTCCCGCAGGCGCTCCCGCAGGCGCCACAGGCCGCATGGGCCTGCCTGCCCAGGAGGCCAAGCCCGTGCCAGGAAAGATCTCGCAAAGCTCCCTTCCAGTCGCCTGCGCTGGGTTGATGGTCCCGGTGCTGGGTGCCGTCCGTCGCGGCAAGAAGAAGTCGAAGACAGCTATGAAAGATGCGACCTATGCCTTCCAGAAGGATGCCTACGCAGACCTGGAGTTCACCAATGACGTGGGCTACTTGCCGGATGGTACCCCGCTTAACAAGGCAGGAAATGCCGTCAACCACCCGGAGACGATTGGAGTGGACAGGCATGTTGCTGGCTCCCCTCTACCCCGTGCCAAGTTCGTGAATTCCGTGGGCTATTTGCCAGATGGGACTGCAATGAATGCTGCTGGCAATGCTATTAATCACCCGGAGGCGATGCAGCCAGACCAGCACATAGCCGGTTCGCCGTTGCCTCCTTCAACCTACCTCGCAGACATTGGCTACCTGGCGGATGGCACACCTCTTGCCACGGCTGGCAACAACTCCGTCAAGGGCCCGCCACCTGCAGCTGCAGCCACAGCTGCGGCACCTCGCATGGCTTCATCGGCACCCCCGCCGGCATCAACCCAGATGAGCCAGGGAATCGCCATGCACGGCCGCAAGTTCGAGTACAGTTTCCAAAAGGATGCTTATGCTGACTTAGAGTTTTGCAATGATGTGGGGTACCTTCCAGACGGCACGGCGCTGAACCGTGCTGGGAATGCCATCAACCATCCGGAGACCATTGGACCGGACAGACATGCTCCAGGATCTCCGCTGCCCCGTGCCAACTTTGTGAACTCTGTCGGCTACCTCCCAGACGGTACGCCCCTCAATCGCGCCGGCAACGCCATCAACCACCCCGAGAGCATTGGGCCGGACATGCACGCGCCGGGCTCGCCATTGCCGTCTTCAGTTTATGCTGCCGACTTGGGCTACCTTGTTGACGGCACACCGATGGACCGTGCGGGCAACCTTTCTGTTTCAACATGACCTGGCCGATCCCATTTGCTCGAGCTGCTGCCGCGCGCAGGTTTCGTGACATAGAAGATGTTAGAGTGCATGGCTTAGGTCGAAAGCTTTGCTTTCACAGATTACAGGTCACATGGCCGCAGCTTCTTAGACGTCACTTTCGCGCGCTTGCAGTAGCTAGCGATGTCTGGGAGATGCCCAAAGGAGTCATACAGTGTCGTAGGATTTCAATGTAACTGTAGATCTGAGCCTTCGGAAGACAAAGCTGAATTCAGCTTTCCCAACGATGGCATGTTTCAATCTTGAACAGAGGCGGCTGCATTAAGTTGCCGCCACACTCCGATACAAGTGCACGTGAATGCCTCAACAGTCCCGCTTCGGTTTCAAACGCACCACGCTGCATGCGCCAAGTGTTGAGATTCCATACCATGCTTGGCCGTTTCTTGCCAAAGTGCTGCAGCTGCTTCGTGGTGATGGCGACTAGTGCCGTGATTATTGCGAAGGCGATGGTCAGTGATGGTGACACTGATGGATGACGATAGCTTATGGCTTTGTCTTTGTCTTCGTCGTTGTTGTTGTTGGCGGTGGTGCTGGTGGCAGTGGCTGCGGTTGGTGTTGTTGCTGCTATTATTACTGTTGCTGCTGTTAATGATGATGATGATGATGATGATGATGATGATGATGATGCTGCTGTTGCTGTTTGGTGTTGCGGTTGGGTTGGGGTTGGGGTTGGTTGGTTGTTGCCGTTGTTTTTGCCTTTGCTGTTCCGGTTGCGGTGGTGGGGTGGTGGCGGCTGGTGGCGGTGGTTGTTCCTGTTGCTGTAGTTGTTACCGTTTGCCGCAAATGACCGAAGGCACCTGTTAGAGTTGAAACCCGTCCGAGGCAAGTGTCAACATCGAGGTTCCAGGCGATTGGCGGAGAAACTTGGATATGATTTGATATGACACTGGCGTCGCGAAGTTCCTGCTCCGCTCTGACTTGTCTTTGCGGGAGTTTCATTGTTTATGTCCGTGTGGCTGCGTGTCGTTGCTGCAGATCTTGGAATCTTGAAACCACCTGCCATGGAATCGGTCAGGGAAGCGAAGCCGGTCATATGGACGAAAAGCCCAAAGCGAGGAGTCGACATCTTTTGGGCGGAGACTTCTGATGCGTGACTTAGCTGATGGGCAACCCTCACAAAACCGACCAGTCAACGACCCCATTCTGGCAGTGCTCAAGTCATCACAACTTGCTCTTGTGGGGCTTGCGGGAATGGTCTTCTATCAATTCAGTTATGTACTGTAACCATCTGGTCGGCAAGAGACTGGTATGGCCCGCAGGTCTGATTGACAAATAACAAACAGTTAATGGCACGCATCCCCATGGGAGCCGAGAGATACTAGCAGGTGAGACATCTGCTTGGCCAGGGAGTTTCGCGCACAGTTGTGTGTGATTGGTGGTGTTTCACTCACCGGCATGGTCCGGCAGCTTTCGTGGCCACCCCCTCAAGCCGTGAGTGTAGCTCTGCCGACAGCTCTTCGGGGCTTTCGGCTCCGGGTATTGACGGTTGAGCATGCTTGTGCTCCTTCTGTAGATTTTGCGCATCCATCGCTCGACTTCAACCAACCGTTAACCCATCCCTCGCCAAGCAGGGTCCCTTGCACTTCAACCAGCTCAGATTTCTTTCATCCACGTGGTCCCGGAGACATGGTGGGATCTCGCTTCATTCCGATAGCTTGGCGCTGCCACGACAGCCACTGGCATAATTTGAACTTCGGTAGGATTCTATAGGAGTTTCACAGTCGGATGATGCTCTGGGAGTACGGTTCTATGTGTAGAAGACTCTGGCATCATGCAGACGCATAGACTCGGACTTTTTTCTGGAGACCAGTTGCTGGACGGATTCCGGGCAACATCTTCAGAGCCTTCTCCCACCACACACAAATGTTCGAGGATTCGGCTTTGGGTTTGGGGCTCTGGGTTTCACACTATTCACGAAGGCTGGTTAAGGGTTGAAGGCCCTGAGACTCTAAGATCCGCGCGAGGTGGGGCGACTTGCACAGCGATCCTAAACGCAGTAATCGTGCAGTCGTGTAGCAAAGATCCAATCTTCGCAGGTTGTCCTGGTCGTCATCGTGTTCACAAGACACGCGTGCTGAGATGGGCGTACATACACACCTCTTGTCCACTTGCGTCGGTGTGAGATGTGCCAGGGTTACATACGGTTACACGAGCCTACACTTCTGCATCGCAGAGTCTATGTCAACCTTGCCTCTGAGGTTACCTTCCATGGGCAGTCGTCCGCCTCGACGAGGGCGTAAGATGTGCCATGGTTTATACATGTGCGGACCTAGGATTTGCGATCCCCTAGAGCCCTAGAAAAGTGGTATCTTAAAGGTCTTGGGCAGCCTAGAGGGGTGGGATATTGTGGACACTTGTTCGGAGCTGTTTAAAACGGCTCGAGTAGTGCGTGTACCAAGACTGGGGCGGTCCGCGCCGTTTCCAGCTTGGCTTTCTGCGGTCGGGCTGACAACTCTAGCAGACCGGCGAAGTGACCTGTGGTTCAGCAGATTCTGGGAGCATCAATCAAGGGCTGATGGCGTCACTCTGTCGATCAGATAAGCTGTACATGCAGAGTTCACAATCTACGTCTGGTTGGGCCAGGTACGGCGCAGCTGTACTGTGCTTCTCTTACCTACAAAACGTTAATAAAAGAGTCTGCTGCTCTGAAGCTGTGAAGTCCAAAGGCGCCTATGCCTTTGGTGCGCCGAAGGTCCGGAGCGGAGAGGGGAACAAACTCGGAGCCGTTTACAGAAAGCTTGTGCAGCAGAGGCCTATATCACAGCAGGGCGCAGAAGGCTTTCGTTCGGTGCCTGCTTCGGAGGCCTCTGTCTACAGAAGGTGGAGAGATGTTCAGCAGCTGGGTGGCATCTTCCAAGGTTTGCTGCGATTTCTGGCATTCTGTTCAGCTTCTCTTTCGAGCATTCGCTCATGTTTCAGGAGTGTTCGAGTTGTCATGAGGGATTGGGGTTCAGCGAACTTGGTGCATTCTAGATTCTAGGTTTTCTGACAATCCAGAAGCCCACTTGCACGGAAAGGCGGCGGACAACAACAACAACAACAACAACAACAACAACAACAACAGCAACAACAACAACAACAACAACAGCAACAAGAACAAGAACAAGAACAAGAACAATAACAATAATAACAAGAACAAGCAGCAGGCGCAGATTCAGCGGCAGCAGCAGCAGCAGCAACAGCAACAGCAGCAACAGCAACAGCAGCAACAGCAACAGCAGCAACAGCAACAGCAGCAACAGCAACAGCAACAAATGGCCTCATCTTCGCTAGCTCTGGATTTTGCCGACTGCCCAGACGGCCACTGCGCAGAGAGCTGCACTTGCTTGCAGTGCGCACCTGCTGGGTGAATGTAAACATATTCCAATAGACACAAGTAGATAGATGGACAAATAGACAGACAGATAGATAGATTCATGGTAGACAGATAGATAAATGGAAATCAGACAGAAGCACAAAAAGATGTGCACCGTTAGCCACTCATCTCGTCGCTGCGTCGAGACTTGGCACTGCTCAGCCCTCCAAGGAAAAGGCCTCTTCCCAAAGGGCCCTTGGCGACCCATTCGGCAGCTTCGGCATGCGAACCCTGTCAGCAACATCGAGCGATGCGCGGTGCTATCATACACCCGTCTCCCTGCATCCATCCCGCACCTCTCGATACATGTGCCGGCTTTCGTAACTAGTGTTGGTTGGCACTTCGTTAGAAACCTTGAGGCTAACTGCAGCCCGGCAACCTCCGAGCTGATTCCCCTCGCGCCGGCCGTCCATGGACGCCTCGAAGGTTTGGCAACGGGCCCAAGGGACTCCGTGCCCTAAGTACTAGAAGCCTTAACCCTTTTTCACAAGGGACTCTGC
>CAJNDV010030862.1:6260-30743 GCA_905221635.1 Symbiodinium sp. CCMP2456 | reverse complement strand
TCTACAACAACCACCCAGCCTACGCAGCATTTCTATCCTGGGGCAGATGCTGTGTAAACCATGGCTTGCATTCCCCAAAACTCTACAGGTACCCTTTGCGGTCGCCGGAAGCATTCCCAAATGTTTGTAATTAACATAAGTTACGGGCCCCTGTTTTTGTGTGTACCAACAACAACAACAACAACAATAGCACCACCGCTGCCGCCGACAACAGCAACAGCAATAGCACCAGCCACAACGACAGCAGCAGCAACAGCAGCAGCAGCAGCAGCAGCAGCAGCAGCAGCAGCAGCAGCAGCCACAACAACAACAACAACAAGAACAGCAGCAGCAGCAGCAGCAATACAACAGTAACCAGAACAATGGCAGCAACCCTTTACAACAGCCCTTGACACAGCAGAGTGCCCGGGGCGGAGCCGGTGGAGCGACCTCTGCCCAGGGACGATCTTCAAGATCTTGGCCTTGCGAGGCTCGGCAGGCAAAAGCAAAATCGGCTTGGTCTCTTTCGAGGATGTGTTGCCAATCTGCCCAACCTACATAGTGATGTAGAGTAGGGTCAGTATAACATAGCCTAGCAGTAGGGTGCAGCATAGTCAAGTTTAGTATCAAACCATTTGCGAGCGCCGCGCTTCGATGCGACTGACTTTCGTTGGCCTTCATGAGAAAAGGTGGCACAACATTCAGGGTAAGACGTTCATGTTAGACTCAGGAAAGGTGCGACAGATGGTGCGGAGCCTCTCGGCTTAGCCGCACGGTCTGGTGTGGGTTGGCTGGGTTGCGTGAAATCGCCGTAGCCGAACCCGGACGGGTAAGCCAAAGGTTGTTTCAGTAGTTACTGGCAGCCAGGTTGACAGGAGCCCCACGCCAACAGGCTCCTCAGTGCTCTTTCAATCTGGGGAGGTGCTGGCGCCCTGAAGGGGACCTTTGCACCGTCGCCCTGAAGTCCAACCGTTTCCTGATGGAGCTCGAGGGCAGCAAGCAGGAGGCCAAGCGTGAAACTATTGATTCAGTTCGTTGACGCAGCTCTTAGCTGGCGGTGCTACTGCTAATGCAGGCATGAGGTGAAAGGCCAGCTTGCCCTGCTAAGTGAAACTTCAGACTTTACGCCGCGAGCCCCCGAGAAGTTGCAGTAAGTTGCACCAGACAAGCCCTAAACCCCAAAAACCCGGAGACAGAGGGGAGCCAAAATCCCCGAAACAGGTTTGGCGCAATGTCGCAATTGCCTTGGCCTCGGTGTCCTTGGCGTTGGCCGTTCTGGCAGCCTCCTACCGCCGTCGATTTGGCCACGAGCTAGTGCCTTTTCTGGGCTTTATGATGCAGGGGCTACTGTAGGGCAGGGGCTAAGGCTTTCAGTTCTTGGTCTTTCGGTGCCTGCCCAGACGGTGAAAGCAAGGACCTGTAGCATTCTCGCTCGTGCTGCCTATCTAGGAGTCCAGGAGCTTTTCGGGGCTTGCAGTCTGCAGTCTGAAACGTAAGGCCGACTGGAGTGATTTGAGGAGAAAGAAACACGGGGACCGTTAACATTTCAAGCAAGTCCAGAAAAGTATCGGTAGACCGGCGCTACGCACTCCATGCGGCCACGTCGACAGGTGCCGACAGAGGATCCAGATTGCCAGGACAGGATCCGGTCAGCTCCAAGGGCCCCCAAATTCCGGCCCTAAAGCTAATATGTGCTGCTATTTGATTCATGCCGGGCGTTACAGGACGTGTGCATTTCAGGGTGTTCTATCGGCCCAACAGCATTGCGAACGAAAGGCACTGTGCCCGCCGTAATGCTCTGAATTCTGGATGATGGCAGCATTTCGGATTGGCCAGTTTTGCATTCATCCGAAGTCTACTCGGGGTAGCTCGAACATGCCGCATCTTATAAAACCCAACACGTTGACTGCAGCATTGGTTCCGTCAGTGCAGCACTGAACGGGTGATTGAACAGGTGCCACTCTTTTCGGAACGTGCAAGCCAACAGCAATCTTCAGCAGTCAGCATCACGGACTACGAGAGGAGGCCGAGTCGCTGTCTGCACGTGTTCGCCGACTGGTGGCCGGCGCGGCAGCGAAAGTTTCTGCTTCCTACCTGAACTCGAGCTGTAACGCTTCGTTGTGCAATCACCTCAGTTTTCCTGAGCATGATACTCCATCGAGCAGTTTCGAAGAGACAGTCCTTCAGCCAACAGAAAGCTCGACAGCCTGAGTTTTCGAAGTCTTTATTATGGAACTCCTGGGCAAAGCCCTTCAACACCGAGAGAAAGATGAATGCTCTCCAAGGAAAGCACCCCTCAACTCTCGGCTCGGAGCTCGCGGCGCACTTTGCGCGCCGACCGGTTCATCTCTGGCAATGCGAGGCCAGGGCTGACCTGGGGCCGCGTGGGGAGCATAGAATCCGAACCTGATGTAAACAGCCCATGTAAGAACTGGCTCAGGAGCCAGTGTAGAGGACTCAGGCCAGACATGCACTTCATGTGCCATCTGCCCAAGTTTCCATGGAAATTTGGACACACAGTCTGAAATCTGGGCTAGGGCTGGGAGCTGGGCTGAGCTGGGGGGCTGGGCGGCTGGGCTGGGCTGGGATGCCTTTTCGTCTGGAGTCGTACGGGCCGAATCATGATGACTCTACTGTATTGGGTCTGTTGGCTTCAGTCTCTGCATAACATCGAATACTCCGAGTAACCACGGTGATAATGAGTCGGTTGCAGGCCGAATCAAAACCTTGCCGCGGACTTTGCTGATGCGGCTGCTCGCGCTCGAAGCCACGGCGCAGCGTGAAAAAGACTTCTTCATGCATCATTCATGCGAGTAAGCAGCACCAGACTAGAAGCATGGGTCCAGGTTCTATAAACATCCAAGGCGCCAAGGAAGGCAGTAGGCAGCACATTCAAAGTAGGTTGATGTGCGTGATTGTCGTGCAAAATTGTGGGAGGAAGCATCGCCACAGTTGTCGTGTTCAGCGTCTGTGAATTTTGGGCGTGGAAGAGTGAACTGTGACTCACAGGGACAAGGTGCAGAGGCACACCGGGAGCCTATTGTACAGCCAAAAGCAAACAAACGCCTGGGTCATGCTCCAGAGTGGTCAGCGGGGAAACCTCGAGAGAGGTGCACTCAGAACAATGGTGTGCTTATCGAGGCGTCGCGAAAGAGCCTCACCCCTCTGCCAATGCGAGGCTGCTGGGGGCGAGCTTTTTTCAGAGACTTGTGGCCTATGACCAGTAGGTCATTACAGGGGCTGACAGTTCCAGAATGTGCTTGACACGAGCCTGTGGCGGGATGTAGGACTTGGTCTGAAAGACTGACAGATTTGAATTCGAGCTTGGAAACTGTAGTCGAGATTTTGGGGCGTGCTGATTGGTTGCCGTGTGCTAAGCTAAATGAGCTCAAGACCGTCCCTGCAAACGTCGTTGAGTTCGCAAACCCTACAGCAGCCTAAAGCGGCCTGCGAGTCTACATTGCATAAGCTCGCTCACACATTGGCAGGTACTCTGGCTGCCGATGCCGCTGATGCGGCCACGCCGCAGGTGGCACCGTGGCGACCCAGGCACCAGCTCAGTAATACACCACAATATCGCCCCAGCAGAACGAGTTGCAATATGAACATGATTAGTGTTTGTTGTTTGTGTTATATGGATAGCCGTCGCACTTATTGTATTAACGGCAAGTGTCATCATCACATCTCTGCGAGCGTAAGTGTAAAAGCAGAAAACATCTACACAGCAGCGACTACGACGACGACCACAACTACAACTACTACACTCCTGCTGCTGCTGCTGCTGCTGCTGCTGCTGCTCCTGCTACTGCTACTACTGCTACTACTACTACTACTACTACTACTACTGCTAACCTTCTCAACCTCACCGTGATGTGTTTCTGACTGCATTCAGGTTGGTGGGTGAGTGTTTGTGTGTGTGTGTGTGTGTCTCTGAGTTGCGATTATGGCCGCTTCTATGATTCTATGACCTATGACTGACACAGTGTTAGCCTTTATGTGGACTAGGAAAGCTTGATAGCCTTGTCTCAGGCTTGGGCCCACATGAAGAGAAGGTGTGATGGTGAAATGGAACAGTACTAGTTACCAGGGTTGTAGGACAATGCCACATGCCATCGGCATGGCTGCCTAACTGCGAATCTCTCCGAAAGCTCTGTGGCTACAGTATGTCTAGCTGCCGCACAGAGCCTGGCAAACCAAAACGCGCAGTACCGTGTTTGACAGGAAGCCCAGGCAAGAGGTGCGCGGGGCCTGCTCTTTGGAGTCGACGAGTCCACAGCTAGTGCACAAAGAGACGGTAATCATGAGCAGCTCTGACTGCGCAAGCATCTTACAAGTAGCAGCTTGGGTCATGCCATCGCCACATTCATGCTGCAGAACTGTGGTTTTCCGAACGGCCGCTCCGTGCTCGGATCTTTAAAAGCTACCTCAGATAGTAGAACTTAGTAGAAGACACTTCCGCAGCATCAGAAATTCATCGGCCTGGGGTGATCCGTGGTGCCGAGACACTCAGCGCCAGGACACAGACCTGCCCACACTCTGCATTAGATACATAGTTCTAGATACATCCAGAGATCTCCGAAGCAGCAGGAGTTGCGCTTTCCTTCTGGATTTAGGTGTTCCGACGCCATGTGATGTGAGGTCCCCACCGACGTGTGGGCTGAATGGCGTGTCTGGGGGTTTGTCCGGGCAGCAGATGTATCAGCCTCAGCATGCAGCCAAAGCAGGTGGCTCGTCTCCGGAGCCTCGGGTGTTCTGCTTCGGAGAGAAGGTCCAGTACTTGTCGCGTCGCACTGGCCAGTGGATACCGGCCGTCGTTCAAGGCCACGCCATGGTTGCAGTGCCGGGTGCAGGGACCCCCGAGGAGTTTCACTACCAACTAGATGTGCAGGAAGCTGCCCATCCAAGTCGCGTGCGAGCTGCAGAGTCACAGCCGAAGCAAGTGACTGCACCACCACCTGCGGCAGCAGTGCCAGTAGCTCAACCTTGCAAGTCAGAGGCACAGCAACATCCGGTGGAGCAGCTGCACCAACCCAAACCCAATTTGCCACAGCAGTCCCAGCCACCGCCCGCCCCACTCCCTCCTCCTGCGTCAGCCCCAGGGCCGTTGTGTCCTGTTCGCTCTGCTGTCGCACCCTTATCAAAACAACCTGCAGCTCGGTGGCAGCTCATTTGCCTACATGCAGAAGGCTTCTCACAAGAGGTCCTTCACGCCCTGCCCAGTACGATGCGTGCCCTCGCAATTCCGGATGGGAAGTCCCACTTTGGAAGGCAGCATCAGGCCAAGTTTCTGGAAGCCTTGCTCGTCAAGTCACCACAGCTCCTGAGCATCATCTCCCGTACGCATGCAGATGTTGAAGCTCCAGCAAACAGCTCGAAAATCAGAATTACGAATCTCACCTTGAACCCTGTCTTTGTCAATTCGGTCCAGGCCCTTTGGCAAGGACAATCCGGTGAGCTTGGACCGGGCACGACCCTCAGCTTTGCTAGGAACCAGGGGGACGACACTCCGCACCATTTCCTCATTTTCCAGTTGCAAGCCTTGGATGCGGGCCTGCAATCCCTGCAATCGACGCCGGTCGAAGACGAGACGAAGGCCGCAGCTCGACAGCATCAGCCTCAAGCGGCACTTCCTGTTGCTCCCACAGAAGTAGGAGGCCAACAAAATCCCCCCACAGACCAACCGCCTCCCCCTCCCTCGGCTATGGCCATGACTACGGTGGATGTTGCGAAGGTGGCAATTCCCACAGAGGTGCTCCAGCAGCTGCGGGCTGTGGAGACTTGCAAGCTCGACAGCCCGAAGCCCAAGCACCCACCAAGGGAACCCTCACCGCATCCCAGATCCCAGCAGGCTTCCAAGGTTCCACCAGAGCCACGGAGCGTTCTGAGCCTGGAAAAGGAGAAGAAGGCGGATCCGCAACCTGAGGCTCTCCAGCCCGAGGGGAAAGAGCCCATTCGGGCGGCCCCAAGTGCGGTGGATGCCGAGGCCGGCGAGTGCATTCGGACAGAATCCTACAAGACACCAGAGAGAGGGAGAGATCAGCCAGAGGATGCTGCGCAGAGATTTCTGGGTGTCGCGCATCTGCGTGTGCTGGGGCATACCATGCTTTTTCGTAGGAACCCTGATAGTTCATCCGGCGCTTCCGGTCGGCGGCACAGGCAGCGCTTGACCCGGTGGCCTTCGAAGAGACCCTTCCGGTGGCTCCGGTGCCTTTGTCGCAATTCTCCGCGCACGCCAGGGGCCATTCTTCCGCCATGACTGTAAATTGCCGTGTCGTAACGACACGAATAAGTCGTCCGAATCATGGAGTCTTACCGTGAGCTTTGTGTCGGAAGTTGCAGGTAGCACTTCACCCAAGAACTAGGAGCTGACATCCTCGACAAGACTTGTGCCGTGGAGGTCCATCCCGTCTTATCCAGAGAGCACTGAAGGCAAGACAAGACAGTCTTCGCCCGAGGCCCCCACGTTGGGCCCCTGTCCGGTGTTGGCACAGCTGCCGGAAGAGGCCGAGCGGGCTTTGGCTAAGCTTCAGCAGCTTCGAGCGATATGCTTTGTAAACGTCCGCAAGGCAGGAGAGGACGAGAGCACATCAGTCAGGTAGATTGCATCACGATGCTTCGCAGCCAGCCAACTGCTGGTGGGTTGCCTCCACCTCCTGTTGTAATCTGAACTCCAAATCTCTGCAGGTGGCAGTGGAAGACCCGACTGCCGCGACGAGTGGCTTGCAGCAGTGGGTGTTGGTCAGTTGTGTATCATGCCAGAGTTTGTCATGGGTATCTGCTTCAACATGCGAAGGTAGGATCTGTTCGAGACCGCTCGTGCTCGTCACTGCCTCGAAATTACTGTACAGCAAGTCGTTGATCCTTGTGTGGCCAAGTTTTCTGACCGTACTCCCGGTCCTGGCGCATGTGCCGCAATAGCCTTGGAAAGAAAACTTTTTGGATTTGTTCTTTGGTTGGGCCTGGCCTGGCCCAACATCACTCTTGTAGACATTCGTAGGCCGCGTGTGGCAGTCGGCAAACTCCTAGCCCGCTCAATTTTGTCATAATTCGTTTGTTGCGCCCAGTTACCTGCGACCCGGCTCGCCATGCGGGATGTACTTCACATGACCGTCTTGACACTATAGTTGAGGCATCGAGCCGCACATCACCCTCGAGCTGAATGGAGCTGGTGTGAAGGCTGAGGCCAGAGGGAGCCTGAGCATGTTCACAACCTGCCTCTAAGAGTTGTATAAATAAGTGCGGACCTTAGTCTGGCAGGTGGTCATTGAACGGAAATGAGCCCAAGATTGATGAACTTCACCTTCCTCACGCAAAATCTCTAGATTCGCGCCATGACCCTCGAGCCCGGAACTTGCTTGGTGTTCAAGAGTAGATTGCATATCTCCTCGGCAGTCTGTTCGGAGCTTTTGCGGAGCCAAGCTGCCACGCGGAGTCGCGAATCATCGAGCAAAGGTCTCCACAGCCCCCCAAGAGATCAAAGGTTTGCTGCGTTCAGGTATGAACCACATGATTGAAAACAGCATATTTACATGGCAAAGTGCGACAGGACAAGTTCCGATAGGAAGCGATGAGTTTCAGCACTCATCACTAGTGCCGCAGGGAAGGGGCTGCGGCTGCAAGTGGAGAATATTCGCTCCAGAGTACTGGCGGTGGAGAGGGAGACAGGGAGAGAGTTACAGACGCAAAGGCCATGCAGGTGTGAAGCAGCTCTTCTCCCCAAACATTTGGGGGGTATGGGCGGGCGCTAACGTGCGGTTTCGAGCAGCATCGGAATCGATAGCAAAGCAAAGCCACTCTGGGGTTGTCTGGAAGCAAACAAGATCGTAGACGTATACGCATGCATGGATGCATATAATGATGCATACGCACTCTCTTCACTCTATGCATCCTATCTGCATCTCCAGGCCTCTCTAGCAGCCCGGCGCCTCGGCTCCTGGGCTTTGTCCTCTCCCCTGGCTGTAGGGAGGCGGCACCAGGCGGGGAGTCGTAGCCGCGACGCAGGCCCTGAAGCACGTTTGCATCCTGGCGCGAAGAGTTCGCGGTTTTTTTCCATGTCGGCTGTGCAGTGACACAAACCCCCGAGCCGGAGTTGAAGACATGCTAGGGCATGGAACTGCACACATCACTGTGCTAGATGTTGAAAGGCTGACCAGCTGCGATCTGTGATCGTGCGTGTCTCGTGTCTGCAAGTCAGAGAGCGTGGAGTGGGAAGTGGCCATGCAGAGGAAACTCCTTTAATCTGCTACCTCTTGAGTCAATAATGATGCCGCTGTCATATGCGCGAGAACTGACATGGTGCTTTCAGCAGACTTGCACAATGCAAAAAAGCAGATAAAGATATGCGAGTACATGAGAGTACTGATAAATGGAATCTGATGTCGAGGAATGCCTGCAGTTCATTAGCCGGGATCACTTCGCTGTGGAATTCCGTGATGCGGAGGCCGGTTTTTG
The DNA here is from genome assembly GCA_905221635.1 of Symbiodinium sp. CCMP2456. Taxonomy (NCBI): domain Eukaryota; class Dinophyceae; order Suessiales; family Symbiodiniaceae; genus Symbiodinium; species Symbiodinium sp. CCMP2456. The sequence continues at coordinate 22,313 of CAJNDV010030862.1, read as the reverse complement.
CTCCTATGGTCGGATCGAGAAGTGGGACAATTTCTTGGTTCCTTGAGCTGTTCGGACCCGGGAGGCCCAAGCCGAAATCAGCGGTGAACAAACTGCACATCTCTTTGCATGGCTACGGCTCAAGTTGAAGGAGTTAGCGGTCGAACTCGTACTTGCTCGAGTCATGGCGCTGAACCGCCGGTGCCATTTGTGGCTGGTGCCTCTTGGGACATTGCTGGCACTTGTCCTCTCCGGATGCTCTGATGGTGGATCGGATGGCTCTACGCCGGAAACCGACACCACTCAGGGCTTCTTGGGTCCAACGCCTACCACGTCTACGACAACCTGGACCTTCGTCTTGCCGGAGAGATCTCCGGCGATGGACGCCCAGTTCCTGATCCAGGCGACCTTCGGCCCAACACGTGCCTCCCTGGCAGAGATCGGTGGCTTGGACTACGACACCTGGTTCGAGGCACAGCTGTCGCTGCCTCCGACGCTTCTGCGCAGCCGCTACCGTGCTCGTGCTAACCCACAGGTTTCCGAGGACAAGCCTGCAGGAGTGCCGCGCACCTCTTGCGAGGTTGGATCCCGCTGGCTGCAGAATACCTTCACTTTCGCGGACGTGGGTGCACGGGTTGTGGCCAATGGTGTGCACATCTTCGTTGCTGGGGCCAGGCGGACAACGCTGGATGCTTCTTACACGAAGAACTCGCTCCCAGAGCCAATGAATTGCTCTTCTGTTGGCCGCGATTGGTGGCGCTGGCATCCTCATCGCACCTGCGCAAACCAGATCCGAGCCTGGACTTGCAGTGGAGCTGAGGACTGGACAAGGGACAAGACTTGCCAACAGGAGTGCTTCGATGGCGGCTATCGGTATGGATCTGACGATTGTTCACCGGGATGGCCCAACTTCAACTTTACCGGCTATCTTTGCTCCGTGGAGCCTGCTACAGGTGTCGGGAGCCAAATCGAGCTCTCCGTGGATGCAGCGTGCGAGGACAAGATTGTGATGCTGAATCCCGGCTTATATGTGCCAGGCCTGACGGACGTAGGGGGCACCTTCCAGAGTGTGCGTCCTTCGGTCATTGCCCTCGAGCAGAGCCCCACGAATTGTGATTTCCAGGACTTCATCCAAGTTGATGGCCAGACTTTCCAACATGAGCCTCGGCTGAAGCTGCTGGACGTGACCAACCCGGCGGATGTTTGTGTGGCGGTCCCAAAGACCCCCATGAATCTGGAGGCCTGTGAAGTGCAAGCCGGCCGAGTTTGTGATCTGGCTCGGGGAACAGACTCGACTCTTATGCTGAACAGCTCATCTTTGCAGCTGCTCTCAGAGCATGCGAACCGGCACATCTTCACCGTCGCCGGTCTTCCCACTTCCCTCAGTCCTTGTGGGACATTGGCTCGGTGGAAGCTCTTGGACTGCTCGACGGACACCTGCACTCCCTCGTCCTTGCAATCCTCGGATACCTCACTCATTCGGGCTGCCCTCTCCACTCAATCGGGCGGCCTACGCGATGTCTATGTCAACTGTGAGGCAGTGCCTGCAGCTTCCGTGGTGGAGGTCGGGAGCGATACCTTCCAGCACGTGCACATCCACGAGGGCAACGTCTACGACTTCACCGACTGGGTTACTTCACATCCAGGTGGCGCCACTGCGATCACCAAGTGGAGCAACAGTGACTACAAGTTGCAGTACCCGGGAAACCACCCCATAGAGCGCTTTGAGACCCAGGTGAACAACAAGGTGTTGCAGTACATCGGTAAGGCGGACTCGGAAGTGCGCTACCTAGACCTTCCAACGAGCGTCCACTCAGAATCACTGGCTCTTGCGCTGGCCAATGCTTCCGACTCCCAAACCCTGTCCCTAGCATGCCCCTCCCCGGGCGAAGTCGCCAACAGCCCGAAGCTGGGCAACAACATGCCCTTCTATTACCGTTTCATCGATTTTGCGGACCTTCGGAACGACCTGGACTTCGACCACCCGAGCGAGCACAAACATTCGGGAAGGCCACGTCTCCCGAGGATTAGTGCTTGGATGAATCAGGTCGCCACGGCACCCGACCAGCTGCGACAGCGCATGGCATGGGCTTTGTCCCAGATCCTGGTCATTGGCCTTGGTGGCTTCACCTATTCGGAGCAACACGAGATCTGGGTGAATTATTACGACATCCTGGTGCGCAATGCATTCGGAAACTACTTGGACCTGCTACGAGAGGTGACCTTCAACCCTCTGATGGGCGAATACCTCTCCTTCCTGCGAAACACGGCCTTTGATCACGACCAGAACTACCCTGACGAGAACTATGCCCGCGAGGTCATGCAGCTGTTCTCCATTGGCACCGTCGAGCTGAATCAGGATGGATCCTGGGTCCTGGATGCTTCTGGCAACCCGGTGCCCACTTACGACAACGATGACATCATGACCTTCGCCAGCGTTCTGACCGGTTTCGATCGTCAGGAGTGGCGCAGCAATATCGAAATGGTACCGAGCACATCTGCCGGCAGAAACATCATCGATCCGATGAGAATGGTGTCGCGGTGGCATGATGCCTACCCCAAGATGGACTTGAACGGGAACTACCTTGGCGACGGCTATCCCTTGTGCGTGGACCTCCGCGATGACCAGTTCCTTCGGCAAGGGGCTCGCTACGAGTTTTTTACCCAGGAGGCCCCAAGCTCGGTCCTCCAGCTTCGCCCCGAGTCGGCCCTGTACAAGGCTCTTTGCTCGGCGGACGGCTCTGGCTCTTGCCGTTTCTCGTCCAGCGTCGTGCTGGGCACGGATCTGACATGCTACCAGGAAGAGTGCCGTACTACCCATCCACGGGTGATCAAGGTTGGCGAGGCCTTGTACGAGTTTGTGCCACCAGCTTGCGTGCACTTTTTCTTCTTCGAAGGCCGGATTGCGACGGGAAGCGCCGCGAGGCGTTTCTGGCAGTCTCGGATGATCTGCACGAATCCGGAGACCTTGGTGGCAGGCGCATATTGCTGTGATGGTTGTTCGAATATCCCACCCCCTCAGTGGCTGGAACATGGTAACTGTCAGAACCTAAGTGATGGTTGGTTCACCACCAGCGGCTGCAACATTCAAGGCCCAGGAAGCTGGTGGGACAGGAACAGGTGGTGCGAACAGAGGTGCGACTCTCTTGGGCTTGGGTACGCTGGGAATTGCACCAAGGAGTATGAAGAGGCTCACGTCTGTGGCTACCATCAGGAACACATGTCCTACGAGGCTGCCACGCGCCGCTGTGCCGAGGAGGGGCTGAAGATCTGCGACCGTGGCACTAAGTTGACGACGTGTGGTTTGAACGATGATGATACTGCCAGGGTGTGGACGCCGGAAACCTGCACCACCAACGTCACGGTGGATGAGATCGGCAGGGTCAGCTCTCAAAGGACTGAGAAGATGAAGATGAACAGGCTAAGGGTGCAGTGGACGAACGGCTCCCCGGACGTGCAGAACTGCCCATCCGACTGCAGCAGCTTGGAGAATTCTTGTGAATGCCCTATTCGGGTCGAGACCCGTGCCGTCTTCAGTAGCCTTCCAGGTGCTTCAGAGCTGTCGAAGCTGACGGTGGGTGCATTGCCCCCGCTGGGAGCCTGCAGTCACTGCGGAGATGTGAAAGCCTACACCGTAGATGGTACCTTTGATGAGAAGACGATCTTCGAGCACCAAGGCAAATACTACCGGAACATCGAGAGCCTTGTCTACGTGGCCGGTAAGAGCTTCCGCAATCCGCCGCGATTTGGGCTGGAGGAAGCGGTGACTGAGCGCTCGGCCCGCTGGGAGATTGAGAGTTTGCTAGAGCACTTGGTGAACCACCGCAACACGCCGACTTTCATCGGGTATCGACTCATCCAGCGCTTCGTGACCTCGAACCCATCTCCTGGTTACGTCTTCGACGTCGCGGAGGCATTCAAGACGGGCACCTATCAAGGACACACATTCTCAGGCCGTCGTGGTGACCTTTCAGCCACAATCGCAGCCATCCTTCTTCATCCCGAGGCTTTGGGTGCAGCAAGTCGCCGAGGAGCATTGCGTGAGCCACTGATCAAGCTGGTGCACTTCCTTCGGGCTATGGATTTCGAAGATGCAGCAGGCCGCGAAATCATGTTCTTGGAGCTGCAAGAGCTGATTGGCCAGGGGCCGTTCGGGTCCCCGTCTGTCTTCAACTTCTACCGTGCGGACTTCCAGTCGAATACCATGCCAGCAGATGTGGTGGCCCCGGAGGCACAGATCATGGACGCCAGCAACATGGTCAACTTCCTCAACGGCATGCTGTCCCTCATCAAGAATAGTGGTGTGACAAACTGTGACGGAGGTTTTGGCCTTGACACGAAGACTTGTGATCAGAAGTCGTTCAAGCACGGCTTGAACATCACGCAGTCCAGTGCCACGCAAGTTCTTGATGACCTCAACCTGCTTTTGACAGGTGGACGGATGGTGAATGCCACCAAGGATGTGGCACGCGCCAGTTTGGAGGGCTGGGGAGAGGAGCAAAAGGTCAAGGCCGCACAGGAAGCGGTTATCCTCGCACCTGAGTTCCACACCCTTGGGTCGCCACTTCCGGAAGGTCCGCGCAGTGACCAGACACAGACAACCACGGAGGACGTCCAGCCGCGATCTTACAAGGCTTTGATCAACCTCTATCTCAATGGCGGGGCCGACACCTTCAACCTTCTTGTGCCACTGGATTGCGAGCTCCACGATGAGTACATGGCTGTCCGAGGTCTGGCGGCACTCTTGAACTCAGAGCTGCTAGAGATCCAAACTACTGGGCAAAAATGCAGCAAGTTCGGCGTGCATCACAAACTCCCTGTGATTCAACAGCTTTACCGGGATGGAAAGGCCGCGTTCGTCAGCAATGTCGGGAGCCTGGTCCAGCCCCTGAACAGGAATGAGTACGACAACGGCCTGAAAACCGTTTGCGCCGGCCTTTTCTCCCACTCCGACCAGACAGAGGCGGCGCAAACGCTGAAGTGTCAAATCCGGGGCTCCGCACCCAAGGGTGTGGGAGGGCGCATGGCAGATGCACTCTCCGCCGGGACACAGCAGTTCAGAACGGCTTCATACTCCCTCAGCGGTCGACAGACCTGGGCGCAGGGTGTAGACATCAACCAGATCAGCGTGGCAAGAAGCGGTGAGGTGCCGACGCTCCAAAATTACACAGGAAGGCGGCAGCTGTTGGAGGATCTCTCCAACACGTCCTACGGCAATGTCTACATGGAGGAGTATGCCAGAAATCTGGGAAAGTGGGTGGATTCCAATCAAGTCTTGTCCGAGCAGCTGCAGACGGCCAACCTGAGTTCGACCTGGCCGGAAGGCAACAGTATCCAGGATTGGAATAGGCGTCAGACGATGCTGTCCTTCCAGACAGTGGCAAAGCTGATCGCTTCGCGGGAAGCTCGCAAAGTGGAGCGAGACTTCTTCTACGTGGAGTTGCGAGGCTTCGACACCCACAACGACGTTCGGGAGGTAATGGAGGAGCTCTTTGGCAACCTCAACTTTGCGTTGGAGTACTTTGTGGCAGAGCTCAAGGCACAGGGCATTTTTGATGCGACCACACTCGTCACATCGTCGGATTTCGGCCGCACACTCACCTCCAACGGCAAGGGCACCGACCATGGTTGGGCTGGGAACTACGTGGTCCTCGGTGGGGCAGTGAAGGGCGGCCAGGTCTACAATCGATTCCCTTCCAGCTTGATCGAGGGTAACAACCAGGACGCCGGTCGCGGTCGGATGATTCCAGAGTATCCGTGGGAGAACGTCCTCATGCCCATTGCTGAGTGGATGGGCGTGGAAGGCTCGCACCAGCGCGATGTCTTCCCCAACATTCAGAATTTCAATGCGTCGCACATCTTGGCTACCAATGTGCTTTTTGCAGCCTAAGCGTGGTTTTGCGACAGCCTCCCGCAACCTACCACATACAATGTACCGGCGTAGACACCAAACAGTGGAAGAGCACAGGCAAGACCTCTACTGGAAGACCACCCTACACCCCGCGACCAAGACTCCAACACGCCAATTACGTAATGTGCACAAGAGGCCGCCCAATGTGATGCACCATGCCACACTGGGCTTCATGTGAACAGTAATCATGGAAGAACCCGACAGTTTTGCCAGACTGGTAGGGAATAAAGTGATTCAAATTTTGGAGCACTACTTGACAACATGACATACGGGAGGCAACTAACCCCGCTATCCTGCCTAGACATGGGCGGTTTGAAAGCCCCGATGGCACGGGCCTGTCACAGAGCTTTGCCAGGCCAGGAGCGGGCGCAGGGTTGCAACCGGTTTTCTTCAACGGTTATGAGACTTAGAACTGAATGCCGAGACAGGCCCGTGCTTTTTGAACTCCGGAGCTGCGACACTCACTCTTCAGGGTTCGACCGGAGAGTGTGACCGCAACACCCCTAAACCAGAGTGAACTCTTGACTTGGCAAGCTGTTCAGATTTTCGTGTTTTGAGCATAGTGGCGCTTGAAGTTCACGAGGTTTAAGGGTTCGGAGCCTCAGTCTGCTGTGGATGCCGCGAAGTGGCCTCCAACGGCCGGATCGGTTCGTGGAATTTGGTCACCGGTGCCATATTTCGTGAACCGGTCGAATTTTGTCGAGGCCGGTTAGATGGCTTAGTTTTGTGATGCCGACGCGCTTTACGTAGGTCACGATGTGTTTTTTGTTGCTCCACTGTGCCCTGTGGAGTGCCGCTGTGGTCACATCCGCCAAACCCTCAGTTTCGTGACACACGGTATAGCCCGTCCTGGCAAGCTCCATGATGCTCTAATTGCCTTGGGAGCCCTGCCTGTGCCAATGGCCGTGGCGAAACTTTCCCTGCCCAGAAACGGGCAGAGTGTGAATGTGCACTTGAAAACAGCCAGTGCCGGTTTGGGGCCATCCGTATCGGTCATTTCGAAGAGAGCTCTTTGCCTCAACCATGACCCGAAATCCGACATCTGCAGACAACCTCTAGTGCTGTCGGACTGGTAGCAGACACAGAGTGGATGTATGCTTAGCAAATACTAATTAGGTTAATTAGAAGCTATCTGTCAGAGCTTGGGAACACCCCTCGCCAGGTGCGGCTCACTTCGCAGACGCCGAACCCCATGTGGCGGTTTCGCCAGGGATCTCCACCCTTGGAGTTCGGCAGAGAAGACTCGGTGGTGCACCGCCTGTGAGATCTTATGAGAAAGGCATTGTGTTAGGCAGGCTCTTCTCCACAAGGGTTTGAGCAGGTGAAGGTGATGGTCTTTCACTATGGGCTTCAGACGAAAAGAGCTGGCGGAACACTGCTTTTATTCGAACGACGTGCTTTCGCGTTGTTGTTGCTGTTTTGAGTACGTGGGGTGTATCCAGGAACGCCGCACACGCTCAGCCTAGCCGAGCATCTGAATTGTTCTGTCGAAGAAGATCCGAACTCGGAGATGATACCCGGCAGTTCCCTGCAAACGAAGGCCTCACGCTAGCTTTGCGTCTGGATACTAGGAACGCTACTCAGGCGTTGCCGGGTTCGCCGGACTGTGAGAGTTGAGCCCCTCCGGCCCTCTGTAGCAGGAAACGCGCGCGGCGAGTGCCGATACCCGCAAACCTTTAAGTCCTGCACCATGGCGGATTGAAAAGAACCCCTGAACCGCAACTACGAGGCCTTGGAGGATGGCGATGCTGTTGCCTTGGGCACTGGCGTTGGTGACGCACTGGCGACGGCAGAGGCTTGGAAGTTTGGGGCTTGATGAAGACAATGTCAGAGTTCTCGTCCGGAGAACTCGGGATGTCGGAGTCATTTTCTAGACAGTAGATTGGTATGTCTTTCTTCTCGAGCACTGCTCGCCCCCATACTGTACTGCGTGCTTGCTTACGGTAGGCGCAACTCAAGGTGGTTCCTTCGCTTAGTGCTTCCCTGGCAGTAAGGTGCTGACTGCCTGAAAGCAGATTTTGCCCACGTGCAGTCCGAAATGTAATTGAGCGCCGAAACTGCAGCAAAATCAGTTCCGAAGCTTTCCAACGTGCCCGTACAGCTCCCACGCCTCAGGCAGCTCGACTGCTAAACGGTCGATCACCTCGCCTCGAAAGTGCTTAATCGTGTCGTCTGTGACTGATTCCGGTGCTGTCACTCTGCCTTCGATTCCTAAATACCATTTTATTCTCTGGTATACGTATCGTATAACATTTTTTCTATTTTGATGGGTACATACTGCCTTGAGTTGTATTATCTTATGTGTGTTGTGACCACAAAGCCAATCCGAGAATCAGGACGCATTCGCCCGCCTCCGGTGGACAGTTCGCTTGGCTGACGCTTCCGGGATGCCATGGAAAGCTTGTGCAGCCCTGAGCGCCAGGGTCTAGTCTGGGGTTTATGAACTTGCACTACGGGCTTTTCAATTCTGTGCTAGAACTTCGATCTTGAAATTGTGCGAAGCCGCCAGGACAGACCGGACCCACACATGCATCTCATCCCTTCATGGCTGACTTGCTTCATTCTCTCCTTTTATGTAACTGATTAATTCATTGTCAGCTGGGCGGGTGGGAAAAAACTCATACGTGCAGACATACATATGTACATTATTCATATATATATATATATATATATATATATAGAGTATGACGTTGCCATGTGGGTGCCAAAAATATCTATCTCTATATCTATCTATATCTATCTATATCTATCTGTATCTATCTATCTATCTATCTATCTATCTATCTATCTATGCACACACACACACACACACAGCTGGACTCATTCCCTTCTCCTTTCGTTCCGCCGAAGCCCGAGGTGCCTTGCCGTCGCGCGGCCCCTCCTCGCCGGGTGGCCCCGGCCCAAGGCCGAGCTTCGGATCCTCGGAGGCTCAAGAGCAGGGCAGGGGTGGGAGGGGTAGGGGGGGATACCATGGGAAGGGGGGGTGTAGGGGCCGGGACCCGAGAGCATGCATATACATATCTATATATATATATATATGCATATCATATACATAAACGGGGGCTTTTGAAGAATTGCAGTTCTTAGTGGACCCAAGACCCAGTAAAATTATTGAAGGCGGCTCTTTGAGGGTCGAAATGAGAGAGGGGTTGGAATTTTGGGCAATTTGGTTTCTGAGGATGCGGCTTTTGTGTTTAGCACCTTGAGGGTGTGGGGGCTGAGGGTTCATTAGCTGGGAGGCACAGTGGTTTTCCCATCTTGAGGTTTTTGATTTTGCCCCGCATAGATGCGCAACCACGAAAGAACCAGCCGGTGGGGACTGGCTCCGCAAGGGTACGAGGATATGATGTTGATGCAAGTTGTGCATTGGGCCAGCTGGAGCACGAAACCCAATGTGACGTATGCCTAGTCTCCTGCACTCCAGACGGAATTGAAAGTCGCCCTGTCAGCAGCTTGGGGAATATCTCGAAAACCTGCTCTGGCATTGGCCCTGCGGCTCTGCCCCGGCTTCTAATGCTTGCTTATCGGGATTAGAACCCAGTTGAAAGAAGCTCTGGCTTACATCAGACTCAGCTGGAAACACAAGCCAAGACACGCCTGTAGATGGCTGCCGCGAAGCTTTCACGGCAGGTGCCGCAGTCCTTTCGACTTCCGGCCAGCGCCGTCCGGGAGGCGATCTTCATTAGTCCCTCAGACCTTGCCTGACGTCACGTGCCCCAGCCTCATATAAAAGCGCCCACGACTCACTGCTCTATAATGACAATACTGTGAAGTGTAAGAAAGAATCAGCCACCGGCCAACCTGGAACCAACCCGCTCCCAGCATGAGCCGCAAGCATCGTGAGCATTACCTGTGTCACTCTGTGGTTGCTTTCTCGTTGCCTCATCTTTTTACACGTTCAGGAGCGGCTCTCCGAGCTGTGCTGTCCTGATCCTCGGTACATGGGCTCGGAAGACAAGGCCAGGCCAACAGACCTCTCTGCCGAGTTCGCGCCGGAACCATGGGACCAAGTTTCTTGAATTCTGCGATTCGAAGATCCGTGCAGGTGGCTGAGAAGTTTATGCCCCAAGCGCGGCTGCTGCCAGCCCTTGGAGGCCGTGAGCGGCGCGAGCCCCACTTCGGTACCTCGGATAGCAGTCGGACAGCAGTCAGGCTGACAGTCAGGGGTACCGAGCCGAGACCGTCTCCGACTTTTTTTCAGGCCTTGACGACGAGGATGGTTTGGAGCCTCACTGGACTTCTGCGATGCGACAAAAGGCCGGCTTGGGCCCGGCTACACGTAAGAACTTTCGAATTCCTAGAGTGTCAAATGCAAGATGTTGACAAGATCGCAGTAAGTGCAGCACGCTATGCCTCCTGATATTCTAGCCTGCTGCGGTTACGTGCCCTTGCGTAGCGAGACTCTTTAGAATGCACGGCAGAGAGCGAGAGAGAGAGAGAGAGAGAGATAGAGAGAGAGAGAGTACGATGCAAGCATTTACAGCAATCCAGTTGGAGCTCTTGCTATGCTGTTCACTATTATAACCATAATTTTCGTTGTGGGTCGGTACATGCAGATCTCATGTTTTCTTTTCAGCTGACACAAGGTGGCAGATCCGGCACGCTCGCGCCCACACAGGGGCTGGGCTTGACCATGGCCGGAGAACGGCGCGACATGGCCGGATCAGGTCAGAACGATTTTGAGAAGGTTTCATCGAGTTGCAATGCAACAGCAGACATAGTCGCATCCACGTATCTATGCCTGGATAAGGCCAAGGCTTAGTACCGCAGAAGTGTGTGCACTCAGGCCGTAAAGCAGGGTCGCAGAACTCCGAGAACGATGCCTGTTGCAAATCGCATGCCCCGGATCACGCCTTCTGAAGATCCGCCCACCTCAACGGTTGTGGAGAAAAGCTTCTAACCCTGTAGCCATTTCGGCTCAAGTTTGCCTCCAAGCCCGCCTGAGCTAGGTAAAGTGCGGGTGAAGTCCTCGAGACATGCAGCAATTACTTATCACATTATGTGTATGTATGTATGTCTGTATGTATGTATGTATGTATGTATGTATGTATATATATATATATATAGGTAGCCATGTGTCCATGCCGCCTAAAACCTAGGACCAGTCACGCTAAGATTTGCAGATTGCTACCGCGTGCACTTCGTTCGGCCTGGTGAGTGCTGTCATGGATTCAATGGACTCTGCTTTTGGATTCCATTTGGACCAGTTGACAGAGCACTTGAAGACCCAACTTCTTGAGCACTACGAAAGAGATCTAGCAGCTTGGAGAGGCAGACAAGCAGGTGTCACCGATGGCGAGGCGTTTTCCGTCACCAAGCCTCACATCCTGGGACTGCAGAGGACGGGTTTGACAGAGGGACTTCATTTCCTCCGGAGCCCGAAAAGGTTGCTGTGCCGGAGATCCTCTCCGGACTCGGACTCCGAAGAGGAGTACCCAGCGGTCATGGGCAGAATCAGTCCAGTAGTCCAGCCACGGCTGGCCTCCAAGACAGCTGTCCCGGAAGAGTCTGACTCACAGGGAACGGCCGATTCATTGGAGTTGAAGACCCCGCACCCAACCACGCATGCAGCAAGGTTTCCGAAGCCGGAGGCAGTCCATCCCTTCAGTCCACATACGCCCCAGGAGAAGCCGACAGAGCTGATGCCTGCAGATGCCTCAGCCCTGCCGCACAAGCCAGAGATCGCAGACGACCCACCGCAGGCAGAGGTGGATGCACCGGAGAAAGCCAAGTCAGATGCGTCCAGTTCTTTCGAGACTAGGTCCTCTGGGAGCTTCAGCAGTACATCGACTCCGAATGATGAGATGCCAGAACACCCGCCGCCCAACAGGTGCAGAGTTAAAAGGGTGAGCAATGCTTCCTTCTCGGAGTTTTTCAAGAGGCAAGCTACCGTTACCGAGTTGTACTTGTTCATGCAAGACGAGGACTCAAGTCAGGCGGCGTGGCTGTACTCGAAGTTCATGAACTACTTCGTGACAGCTGCCATCATCTTGACTGTTTGGCAAGCCAGTGCCCAGCCAGTGGTGCCTCGCTTCATTGAGGGCGCGATTCAGCTGGGTTTTGAGGGCCTCTTGCTCATCGAGTTGCTGGCGCACTTCTTCTCTACAAGGAGACCTGACAGGATAGCATTCGTCACGAATCCGTACAACGTCATTGACTTGATTGCAATTCTTCCAGCGGCATTGCGAATCCCAGGAACTTTCGGCATTGCATCCCCCACCAAGGACGAGAATGCACTGGTGCACCATTTACTGTACTGTCTGGTGCCTTGCCTGAGGGCGCTCAAGCTGATCCGTAAATTTCAGAAGCTGCAGCTCTTGTTTCATGTTCTGTCTACAACCTTGGATGCATTGAAATTGTTGCTTTTCCTGGTTTGCTTGATCGTGCTGGTCTTTGGATGTGCTTTCTACGTGCTGGAGCCGGACACTATGGATTCCCTGAGCACCTCCATCTATCTATGCACCGTAACCGTGACGACGGTTGGAACCTGCGACATGAACCCAAGCACTCCGACTGGAAAGATGATGGCCGGCTTGCTGTGCTTGACCAGCGTCCTCTTTATGGCCATGCCTCTCTCCGTGTTGGGCAATGCAATGTCGCAGACCTGGGCGGATCGACATCGAATCGTCCTCATCACCCAAGCTCGCCGCAAGCTCAAAAATCTGGGGTACACTGCCGAGCATATGCCCAGGCTCTTTTCGAAGTTTGACAAGGACGGGAATGGTGAGTTGGAGATGGACGAGTTCTGCGATCTGGTGGCAAAGATGCGGATTGGTATGAAGCCCTCCGAGGCTTCAGAGCTGTTCCTGGCTTTCGACGAGAACGGGGACGGCGGAATCACTGAGATGGAATTCATGAAGGCGTTGTACCCTCTGGATTATCGCCGGATTTACCGCAGAGCGTCCGGCGTTTCATGGGGTGCGTAGCGATGCATAGCGCAGGAAGCACGTATTTACGGCGGAGATGCATGTGTTGCAGCACAGCAAAGCTGTCCTCGCACGCGTGCTTGATAGACTTTGGGAGGGTTAGTGGTAGTGACCGGGATGAAAATATCCCCCCCCGGCAGCAGAAAAAAGTTCTCGAGAGCAGGGTTCTTGAACAACATCGAGGAATCGAGTCCTAGAAAAGGCCTGGTGACTGGCAGTACTACTTTTGCCGAGTTTTGTTCAGTGCGCAATGCTTCCACCATGCTGCTCGTCTGAATATCTTCCTATACATACATAGCACTACATGAAAATAGCTGCCCCAAACTTTGGTCATCCTGACACCGAGGCATGTCGCTTGCTTCGACGTCGAGCTGTGAGAGTCGAATTCGACTCCATCCGTGGGGTTGTTCAATTATGGTCCCTTTTCCCGGACCCTTCACGATGCGCGACATAAAGTGCAAAAAAGGACCATAATTTCAAGCAGCCTTAAACGGCGGAGGGACAGCGCCTGGTCCCCAAGGTTGCTCCTAGCCCCGGCTGCATCGAATCTCCAGCGAGGAGGGTTGAAATGCAGCTGAAAAGTGCGCTGGCCTAGGTTTGTTGCTGCAGGATTGGGGGATGCAGCATGTTAAACATGCTGGCTGCTTGTAAGTTGTCGGCGGTAGTATTGGAAGTCTTTCGGCACATGGCTGAGTCACTGAGTCAATTACATTGCGCTGTTCATGACTACCACAGCTCACGGGTCACCAAGACCGTTGACAGGTGAAGCACGACGTCTCCAGCCAGGAGGCAGGGTTTGCCTCCCTTGACAAGCCGTGTACCTGTGCAGGTGGACTGTTTAAAATTTGGAAGTCAAGCACGAAGCATCTCCACCATGGTTGCCTTGCTGTGAACTCGCCGGCAGTCTGGCTCCACGGCCATTAGGTAGGGTGGACTCTTTTCGATGGCTAGGCTTCTCACGTGTCACAAGCTGCGGAGATTAGTGCAGAGCCCAACTTCCATAGACTTGTCGAAGTTTTGGGAGGAGGTTCCGAAGACGTTGGGCTGTTCGAGATCCCGATGGCCCGATGGTACTGAAGTGGGACGATGCGGTGACAGCCGCCAGACACTGCCGAGGGCTACAACCGGGCAAGCAGGTGGCTTGGGCCAAGCATGAACGATGCAGCGTAGCACTGGCGTAGCGGCTATCCCGTTCAGTTCGGCCATCTTGTGACAAGCCGCACCGCAGCCATGAACTTCATGAAGCTTCATTGCCGAAGGCGGAATTTGCAGTAGGTGTCAAAGTCATATAGTGCCAAGACTTTCTAGCGTAGCAGCTAGAGGTTCCCCAGAGATGCCAATGCTGGCTGGGAACAATCAATTGAGTGTGAGCTAGTGAGGTGACTGTCCTGGATGAAGTTGACTTCGCAGAGTATTCGGCGAGAGACCAGGGCACCCCGTCACAACGAAGTTTCTGCTGCAGATTGTCTTTACCGTAACAGCTGGTTAAGGAGCCCAAACGAAGAGCAGCAATGCTTAGAACGCAGCACATGGCCAGAAATGGAGCTGTATTGCCGCGAAGCCAGAATCGAATATAATGGACGGAGGTGTGCAGCACCAAAATGCATTTGTCACGATCCAGGCCTTGTGTTGCTAGAGACACTCAGTCCCAAAGAGTACAAGTACTAAGCAAACTTCAGCGAGGAACCGAGTGGAGGCGCTTACAACGCGGAAGTTGTCCACAGACACAGAATCTCTAACTTGCCTCAACGGTGCACCGCATCCAACACGACAGTCGGACTACAAAGAGTCAGGTAGTGGGACCCAAGCATCAATTGGAGGAATCATCCCAACAACTACCGAATGGTTCCTCCCCGACAGTTCAGTCAGCATCCGGCCAGAGACGTGTCAGAGAAGTGTTACAGTGGTGCCACCGGCACCACAAGGAGGCAGATTTGCAAAGGCCGAATGCAGCTGTCTGACACCTAACAGTTCCTGCGAAAAGTCGAGCAACTGACAGACAAGGCCGCCTGCTGAGCATCGATGTGCCGGCGCAGCTTTGCACGGTCCAGTTCAGAGGACGCCGTTTGCCAGTGCCTTGGACATACACAAACACAGTACTTCCCAGGGATGGCACCGAGGTGTGCGGCAGTTCGAACCGACAGCGCAGCCCGAAGCCCGAAACGACCTGGTCGTGGAGATCGCGAATCAAGCTCGATTTCGTTTCAGGGCGCCCATGAAACTCAAGAAGCATATCTGTCAACAAGACAGTGCAGAACTGGCAGAATTATTGGCCGAGGCCTTTGATGTAGCCGCAGCAGAAAAGCAACTCAATACAGTTTTGAACCATGAACATCGACCTCCACAGCGCTGGGAGCGCAGTTTCAATCAACGGTGAACTTGGACTCCCAGGTAGAGGTGCCTGTCCGGCACTTGCGGCTCAGTCATGCGGATGAGCTTACAGAAAGCCCCCCGGCTACAGACGAGCAAGCACTCAGTAACTTCGGGGCCAGCCTCTTGCTTCGATGATGTGTCTTTGCTAGCTTACGATTTGGCGTTTAAGGTGTCGTGACCCTCTGGGCCACCAGGCCCAAAACACAAAGGGAGCGGCGAACCAATCACCCGCAAACCCTTGGTCCGAACCCTGACTTTGGCCGCAAGAGATCGTGGACAGCAGCGTGACAGCTCAGGCCCGGACCACAGCGTCAGTCGGCAGAGAAAGGCCCCACCTCCAGAGGAGATGTGCAGAGTGCGAGTTGAAGGGCAGGATGGTTTTGGACGTTGCAGAGTGCGACGGTGCTACGGACTTACAAGACTAGCTGCCGTGTTACGTATGAAAAAAGTTGGCTTTCCGGTTTTCTGATGCATGCGTTCTGTCTGTCAGCACCAACATTTCTAGCAGACCTTTCTCAGTGACCGGAAGCGACCGGCAAGGCTTTTGTCCGCATGGTGTCATGCTCCAGCTCGGCATTTCGGAGTTTCTCAAGATTAGGCATTTATTTTTTCTCAGGTCTATGGCCCGCATTGTTGTCAGCATTGCGGGGAAGTCTCCAGTCCCGGATCAGTTTCGAGCGGGTGAGTTCCACCTTTGCACTGATCAGGCATAGGCATCAAAAAAAAATTGATAAGCATCAAGAAAAAATTTGATAAGCATCAAAAAAATATTTGTAGACAGAGTAGTAGCACTTGTTGTAGTAGTCGTCGTCGTCGTCGTAGTAGTAGTAGTAGTAATTTGCCCTCTGCGCCCAAGGCCTCGCC
>CAJNDV010030861.1:39653-53767 GCA_905221635.1 Symbiodinium sp. CCMP2456 | reverse complement strand
CATACGACGAAGCATCGCCGCACACATCTGTTGATTCTGCTGCATCGCCAGACTTTGCTGACGGAGCATTTCCATGGTCGTCTGATTCTGTTGCCTAAGCATCTCTAACATGATGCTTTGAAAGTCACCTCCTGCACCCGCACTCGGTGGCACAGGGGCTCCAGCAGTAGCAGTACCAAACGCTGCTTGCTGAAACGCAGGAACTGGACCTCCTTGGCTACCAACAGGGCTGCCTGCAGGAGAAGCCTTCGCAGTAACCCCCGGAGGCGTCGCAAACGGGTTCTCAGGAGCACTCGCAGGGCCAGGTCCGAACAAGTCGAACTCTGGAGTATTATCCGGGACTGGCACCTGACTCGCCGGTGCGCCTCCTACATCGCGACAACGAAGCCGAGAGCTAATCATACAGCCTTGGAGTAGGTCAGCTCCGCTACCATGTGAAAAGCAGAGCTCACGCAGCAGTCTCTTTTTCAAGCAATCTTCCGCTCATCATCACTCCATCCGGGTTCCAACGAAGAGGGGCTGCATGTATTGCGACTGGCACGCATGAGATGGAGTCCACTCGGACCAGCAGAAATCGAGTTGCCTCACTTTCATCAATCTTAGCTTGGCGGTCGGGCAAACCGAGATCATCATGGACCGACCGTGCCAACCGCAGTGGTCTCGTTTTCGACGAGGTCACAATCGCCGCGTGGATGCGACGCAGACAGCGTTCCGCTCGACGCTCAAGAGCCGCAGCAACCGCCACATCGCCGTTGCTTTTCCCCCACCATTGCTGCTACCATGCATGCATCGGTTCTCTGGCATTGAAGCGATCTGTGTCAACTCCACGTTTATAGTGTGGTGCGCAAATTCTCTCAACTGTTTGAACCAAGGGCAACCACCAAGACATTCTGTCTCGAAAAAACAGCTGATTATCCCTTTGATGGGTCAAAACAGCAAGAAAGAAATTCTGTATGTTTTTTCATGAATCGAAATTTAGCTGTAAAATAGATCGCTATAAATCTGTTGCGAAACATTGTATATTCAAGAAAATGCTCATATTCAACAAAAATGCTCAATTTTTATAAAACTAAAACAAAATTGTAAAAACAACAAAATTCTTTTTTGTTTGTGATTTATCATACAATTCCAATTGCCGATTCTGGTGGTGCTAAATTCGAAGAGCAAATTGGAACGAAAAGAGCTGCCTCTGCCCAGTTTGACCAAGTAAAGAAAGGCTTTTGGGCTTGAAGCTTGTCAATTTGTTTGTTCTGTCTGTTATTCTCGCAAAATCAGCAGCTAGAATTCGGTTTTTGCGGTTTTGGTGCACTGTGAGTTCCCCAGTGCAGGTTCTCGCAAGCCACGTGCAAGCCATCTTGTGCATAAAGAAGTTTTGGAGTCAAACACCGGTCTCTCTGCCCACTCGCCTGACAGTCGGGATGCCAAACAGTGCCGAACCTGTGGCTCTTGATGGCTCTTGTTTCTTTTGTTTGGGTGGTTTGGTGCACTGAAAACCATTTTCAGGCCCAACCACGCATCTGGGAGGAGGGAGGACCAGCACCGCCTCCAGATCACGTGGCACCCGAAGTGCCCGGACGAGTATCAAGCGATATGGGAACCTAATCATGGCCCTAATCATTGGAGGGTTCGCCTCAATGACTTAGCGGATGCGGCCTGCAAAGCAGCTGCTGCAGTGCTGCCCTGGCGCCAACACGCCGAGGCAGTTGTCCAAGTTGATGAGCTCACCGAGAAACTCACACTGCGGATCTCAAGAAAAGCTTGTTGCAGCACATGTACCTTCGAAACTGCCAAACAGCACGTGTGCCTGGAACTGTCCCCGGTGCGTCTTTCACATATTTCGTTTTGTTTGTTCAAACTGCTGTGCCAGATTGGGTTTATTGAAGTTAGATGGAGCAAAGTCAATTTTTCGTTGCCCATGCCACAGATGTGAAGTGAAGATGCAAGTGTTGTCATTTGTAAAACTGCTCTTATGCATGTAATGTAGTTGAAAGCCAGCAAATTTTGATGAACTCTTGTGTGGCTGCACTGGAGGAACGGCGCAATCGGGTTTGGTTTTGGGACATATAGGCAGCCTTGTGTTTTTCTCCGTTTTCTTCCATGGTATGCAGTCAGACTTGCCTCGTGGTGCAGGTTGGGTCGGGTGACGATATTAAACCTTGGCATTTCAGCTGCTCAAGTTCGTTGATGATGTGTACTTACCGTGCTTGTGGGCTTGGCAATGCCACGCACTCCCAGGCCTGGCATTTCGTGTTTGCTTGCAAGACCAATGGGCACTCAGTGCAACTGAAATGCACACTCCAATCTAAATTGCACAACCGATACTTTGGGTGACATGTTGAACTCTGACAGGCCGAAGAAGTCCAAGTCATCGCCGGCCGTTTCGGTGGAAGGGTGCCATCCCTCGTGCAAGTTCAAGGACCATCCAGATTGTCAATATTGCTTTAGCTTGCAGGGCTGTTGCACATGACAAGTTCATGAATCTGCAAAGGTCACGTTCGGAATGAGATTGCTTTGTCTGTGCATGGCTGCTGCTTCCCACAGGGGCGGAGTTGCAGAAACGCTGCTGTACACGGGCAGTACATGATCGGAGGAAACTCAGAAGGTACTGTACAAGAGACTGCCATGCAGGCCGTTTCCGGCAAGCCGGCGAAGCTCGTTGGAAAAAAAGGCCAGCAAGGGACACCTCGTTTTAATTCGCACTTTCTTCAAGAAGCATGGAGTGAGTTTTGCGATTGTGAAGGTGCAGCTGCACGGCATGTAGAAGAGCTACAGGCCATCAAGGCTCGCGCAACTGTCCACCAAAGACATGCGCAGCTTTTGTGCCCTCGTCTGGCTTGACAGGAGCAGGATCCCGAGTTTTACAAGTTCCTGGTTGAAGAGGAGCCGTTCTCTTGAACAGACGAAAGTCCTTGCAGGCATTTTTTGGCCCAATATGTCCCCCGTGCGGCACCCTCCAGTAACCTATGAGGTGCATAGTGCCGTCGCTTCACCAATTAGTCGCTGGATCTTTTTGTTTCAGCTCTCCGCCAGTTGCACATGTATCACGTCCCAGGATCAACAGCTCCTCGATTTCAAAGCTGACGCTGCCGATGCCGCGTCTGAGGATGGTGAAGAGGAGGCAGTCGAAGAGGTGCTGGCCGGTAAGCCAAAGATGTTTTCTTGCCAGAGATGCCTCTGTGTGCCGTAGTGACGTGCATCATCTCCGCTTGTGCGGTTGTGGGCCGTTGTGGGCTGGTGCTGGCGATGGTGTCTGTCGGCTGAAGGAATCTAGATAGTGGGTCAGCTTCGACTTGTGCGCGAAGGACCAGGAAGAAGATGAAGACGAAGGAACGTTTGTCCAGGAGCGCTTCTGTGCACAGACGTTCTTTCATCGCTCGTCGTTGGTGAGTGTACATCAATCTAGATGTTCTCGGATGTTTGTCGGCTCGACCAGGAGGAGTCAACGGGCACCTCCTCGGGCTCAGCGCGACAGCTGACACTGGAGCGTTTCAAGCAGATTGAGCCCCTTGGCTTTTTTTATTTGCCACTCCGAAAGAATCTCGGGGGGTCAGTGCGAACCGAGGAACTCAGCGCCGAAGGCCTTCACTGCCTTCAAGGCTGTGACTCTCAGGGCTTCTCTGTGGCACAGGCTAGAGTTCATGGGAAGAAAGCCTCGATGTTCAGGCGGCTCTCAACGCCTACCACACGGCGGTACGATCTATCGATCCCGACCTCGAGGCCGTCAAAATAGTTAGGCCAGTCCAACAGATACCCCCGACACCTCCCCGACAAGACAACGGTCACAAGATTGTCCCGTCTACGCTCTCTCTGTCTCCCTCTCTCTCCCACCTCTCTGTGTTCTTCTCTGTGTCAGTCTCTCGCTGCCCTCAACACTGGACTGCTCTTTGCCCTTATGCCAGGCAAAAGAGGAGGGCGACGAGGCGCCAGCGAGGCCGGGATGCAAAGTCGGTGTTGTTCCACCAGAAGTGAACATGAAAGGAAGAGTCAGTGCACATAAGACAAGTGATTTGGAGATTTCAGTGCTTACGGGTTCAGAGGGGTCCAACTGTTCCGGGTGTGCCGCCCCAAGTCTCGAGGGTTTCGAACTTCAATGACGCCGATACAGACTGCACCAAAATTCGATAGTCGCAGTCTGACAAAAAAACGTACAACCAAGCCGTGCAAGGGCAAGGATCACAATGAAGACAGCTTCTGATAGAGTCAATAATGTCCATGTCAGGCAACAACTTGCCTAAAATACACAACAGCAGACGTGTTAGAAGAAGCCGACTGCAAGTTTGGCAGCATCTCCCAAGTATAGGCGTTGCATAAAGTTGAACCGTAGTCAGAAAGGGTTGCAGTAGGTTGGGACTTCCAAAGGTTCAGAAACCCTGAGCTCCAAATCCAAAGCCCCTGGCCCGAGAGAAGCAGTGCAACTGCGTGCGAAACACAGGCTCCGAACAGTGACGACAACAAATGCTCGGGCTCAACAGAAGAATCATCGAGATATGGACGAGAACTGCTGCTATAGATCGTTGTCCAATATGCTGCTATGCTACTTGAGTTTGCTCCCCTTCTATAGCAAGATTCCGCTCGTGCTGCATTCTTATTGCAGTCGGGGCCGCCGTCATGGTCACTGCAACAT
Source organism: Symbiodinium sp. CCMP2456 (assembly GCA_905221635.1). NCBI lineage: Eukaryota > Dinophyceae > Suessiales > Symbiodiniaceae > Symbiodinium > Symbiodinium sp. CCMP2456. The sequence continues at coordinate 49,143 of CAJNDV010030861.1, read as the reverse complement.
CACTCTTGTCAGGCGCCGCTCCTTCAAGAAGAAGCGCTCTCGTGGGGCCATGACGATCGAGGATGAGGCGTTCGACAGGTTTTCGAATCTTCGAAAATGGCTGATCGGGGCACTTCGCTCCTGAGTCCAAAACTTTGTGGTTCGAGGCGAATGACTTGTGAACTGCCGGAAGGTCCTTCTCGGTGCATTTCCATCCTCGTGTTGCCAAGACTAAGCCTCGCAGTTATCGACGAGTAGGTCCTGGCTGTTGCAGGTGTGCTGCAGTCTCAAGATGGCTGCAGACGTACACCCTCATAGATCTTAATGCCCAAGGCCGGTCGCCAGCACAACCTAAGCTCGCAGCATAAGTGGGAGGCCACGTTCTCCGAAGTCTTGGAGTGGTGCTTGGGCAATGTCCTTGGCCTGCTCAAGATCTATGCGGGTGAGGAGCAGGCAGACGTCTGAGTTTTGCTTAGCTTCCGTCGTCGCCTTCGTCGGTCAGGTCAAAAGAGGGAAGAACAAGAAGAAGGCTCAAAAAGAAGAAGCTGCGAGCGGCTACTTCGATCCCACATGCCTGTCCAAGTGGAAACGCGTGAAGGTGCGTGCAGGTTTTGATTTCACTTGCGGTTTTTGCAAGCTCGTCCTGCAAGGTGCTATGCAACATTTTTTGGGATGAGACGCTGATACTTCTGAACAAGGCCCGACCTTTGCGAAGTTGCTTAATTGACCACATGCCGGCCGGACATGCGGTTCCGGATGCAGGATTCTGTGAACAAGTGCTTGCGGCACCTGACGTGCAAATCTGCCAGGGTCTCACTGTGGAGATGCAGGAGGCTGTTCTGCGGACCTGCAGCAGCCAGCAGGCGCTTTGCTGGTCGCTTGGCGAAAGGGGCCTTCTAGGGCCTTTCAGTGGCAGCTGTTTAGCGGGGTGGGGCCGGGGACCGGCAGCTGCCGACAGTCTCAGGCTCTGGCCCTGCCAGCACTTGCGCCGGCGCTTTCTCCGCCGCTGCTGCGAGATCTGGGCGCGGCCGGCGGCCGGCGGCTCTGAGGCTTCGCCCGGAGCCGTGCGGCGACTCGGAGGATTTGCAAAGAAGGTATCGGTTTTGCGCATGGTGGGGGGCTACCTTCCTACCATGCCGTAGCCGCCGTGGCAATTGGAGCCTTATCGTCATTTCGCCCTTCCAAAGTGCACACGTGTTGCCCTTGCTCTTGCCAAGGCTGCTCAGCTTCCTTTTCCTTCGAAATGCTGCAGCCATGCTGCTTCTGAAGCCTGGTTCCACGAAAGACTTGCGGGGCATCCCCACCCTGGAGGAAAGAGTCCCGGAGAAGTGAATGAAGTGAATGCAATTTGGGGTTAGTGCAGTTGGTGGTAGCTGTCGCCGGCACACAGCCGCAGGCCTTGATCCGCACCATCCTTAGATCCTTTGCCAGCGCGGCAGCCGGTACCTACACGTGGCGCTCGGTGTCCAACTTCCGCTTCATGGCCCCCCGGTTGAGTCGAAACGCTAGCCGCTAGTCGGTTGTTCTAAGTTCTAAGTACCAGATTTGTTAGCTTGCCTGTAGATTCAGCAACTCGTTGATAAGGAGAACTGTATTCTGGAGCTTTTCCGGCTGGATGATGCCACCTCCTATCGGGTGGGGTATGTCTGGATTCGGCAACTGGCGCTGCTGCTCCGCAATGCCTCGATGGCTTCTTCACGGGGTGGCAGTGTCTCGCAGGCCAAAGCTAAGACCGCCAAGGCCAAGGCGAAGGCCAAGGCGGCAAGGGGCCGCGCGAAGAGAGAGAAAGCTGCAAAGGGGAAGGCTGGAAAAGAAAAGATGGGACGCAACTGCGATGAGGAGGAGGGCGAGGCCCCTCGGCGGAAGGTCAAGGCGAAGCCGCTCGAGGACTTGATGAGCTGGCAGTTTGTGCGTTCGATGTACCTTTGGACCCGGGTGGTGACATCGGTGCCATCGCTGAAACCACTGGCCTACCCGCTCTTCATGGTGATTCTGGGGGCAGTCAAGAGCCTTGGCTGGGCTGGTTCCATTTTAGTGCAGTGCAAGCTGCAAGCCTTCATTCCCCCAAAAATGCCAGGAGCCGCCTGACGAACCTGCAGTGCTTCCCCTTCGTCTGCCACGGTCTCACCTGCCTGAACCGTCTGGCGGCTGGTCTCGAGGTGCTGGTGCCGCTCTCGAGCCACCTCCTGAAACCTTGGCCGCAATGGGACGCATTTTTTTAGGTGAGCGGTCCCTTCTATGCTCAAGTTGCAAGGAAACTCCTGGACATCGTCCACCATCAGCTGGAGTCGAAGAAGAAGCTGGGATCCAAGGCTCAAGGCCCGGGCCTGTGGCAGACGTCCTCCGCTGACTGTGTATGACTGCGTCGAGTTCTGTAGTTCTGCTCTCTGCCCAGATGGTGAAGACGAGGAAGCAGGCGAAACGGAACGGAAGCCGCCTGACATGGAGGTGCGGCGTCGGCGTGGCTGCCCGTGGTTGATTCCAATCACGGAAGGTGCTCCTGCGACTCTCGCCGGGTCGTGAAGAAGTCCTGGTCTCGGTGGCAGAGAGGATCTGTGCCGCTTGGTATTTAACCCCCTATGCGCAAACGAACTGCGAGCCATCTTTCAACTTCAAACTCGAAACGCTGAACCCCAAGAAGCCCTAAACCGAGACTGCGAATGAGAATGGTGGTTAGTCGAGGGAGGTACAAGAGGGCAGAGATGAGGATGGTCTGCCCAGGCAGTGAAGTGTTGAGGCCTGACGTGAAGGCCCAGAGACTCTGGAGGTGAGGAAGGGTGATGTGGTTCACGGTAAGTACCCCTTCCACAACGTGGGATTCTTCTCTTGTGAGACAGATCTGAAGCTCCGGAGCTTAAAAAACGCCAGAAAACCCTAGCCCCCTTACCCCTAAAGTCCAAACACCGTCAGAAACCCGCTATAAACCCTAAAGAGAGGGAGCCCTAAATTCAGAGTTCTCGTCCAATGAGAGGTCAGCTCTTTCTAAGTCCAACTTAGGGCCTCTTCTAAAACCCCTAAAACCTCTCTTTAAAAGGGCCTCTTCTACGACCACCTCGGCCTGCTGAGCCGCTCCACGTCCTTCCCCGAGCTCTCGGCCCCGGTCGTGCCTTGGCGTATTGAGCCTCCTGGGCTGCCTGGGCCTTTAGGGCTTGAAGGTTTATAGGGTATAATTAGAGTGGTTAGGGTAATTAGGGTGATTAGACTGATTAGAGTACATGGGTTTCCGGCTTCTGCACAGGTCCTGCATCTGCGCCGCCAGAGCAAGTCCCATGGCTGAAGTGGGCGAAAGAGGGCTGGCAGTCAAGTCCTGTTGTTGGGAAGCTCTCGTGCGGGCACCTTGGTATGCACAGGCATTGCCGCAGCGAAGCTTTGAGGAAACAGCTGAAAGCGTTGCTGGCTGCCGTGGAGCAGAGCAGCCAAGAAGTGCAGCGGTTCCGTGAGCAGCTGCAGGATCATGCTGAGGGCTACTAAGTACTAATCTGGAATCACGTCTTTGCTCGCATAACTGCCAGGAGCCACCACCTGCCGGCAAGCTGCTAGTACTCGGTCCGGATGCCACGCCTTTGGCAAAACAGCGGACGCAGTGGCTCAAGCGCCCGTGGGCTGCAATGCGTAGCTAGACTTGTGTCTTTTGAGGTGGTAGCACATGCCAAAGTCTGAGTCTTGGACTCTCAGCCCCCCTTCAAACACAGGGCATCGAGCACACCGCTTCTTCACTTGACAGTTCCGAGGGCATGTTTTGTCTTCACTTCGTCCTTTCGTGACCTCAAGGCGAGGAGTTCACTGGCTTGAAGTTCTCTCTGCTGCAGAGGTAGGGCCGAGAACGAGCGGTCGAAGGTCGAGGGGGAGCTCGCCCAGAACTCAGCGGGCTTTGAGTGGTATGATGGAAGCCGTTTATTATTCAACCAATGGTATGGAATCGTATGACTTCGGTGCGCATTCTTTTCTCGATCAGTTGTCATGGCAGAGAGTTGTTATCACTATAAGTTATAAGCCACTCTTCTTTTGCCAGCACTGTACTGACATTCGTCGCACTGACGTCATAGCAAAATTGTTCTGCGCTAATTAGGGCGGTGCCGCAGTCGAATCAGGCCTGAAGCAAGGGCTTGTCTAAAGCCCTCAAGCTGTCGTTCGGGCTATGATTTCCCGAGGAGCAAAGCAAAGCTCGCAAGAAGCGGAAGGCTGATGCGATCCAGAATGCGTATTCAGTCGGTTTGAGAGGTTGTGGGAAGGTCCAGTCTCTTCCAAAGACGTGGCGCAGGCGGCGAAGGCGGCCAAGGTCTGATCTGAGGATGGCCGGAGACCTTTCGCAAAGAGGTACTGGGTGCCACCAGCCAAAGTTTAGCGATGCGTACTTGGTACCTTCTTCGCTGGCGTTAATGTGCAGCACCTTCGACCGATGGTGCTGGGAGAGTCATCGTGCGCGGAAAACATGTGCCGGGTAGAAGCGCCATGCAGCACTGCAGCAACAAGTTGTCGAGCCGTGACTAGCCGCTACGCAAGTTTGTTGGCCCTTTGTCCTTCGTTCTTTTTGGCCCGAAAAGGGAAAGCTGAGAAGGCCCTTGGGCTGCTGCGCCAGGTGGGAGCATTGTCATGCACGGAGCCAAATTTATGCATCGCTGGATGCAGGACATGCAGGCAAGCCGAACGGTCCCACCCCGAGTTCGGCTTCAGTCATGCAAGTCCTTCTGCTTGCGCAACAAGGAAGCAGTATTGTAGTCACTGCTGCATCCCTTCCTCCGTGACCCGTGCCCGCATGCGTGCTGTGCAGCCAGGCCTTTCCCGAGGCGCCTGAGGTGCCCGCATCGTGTCCTGAAGCTTTCAGAGGTTTACTGACCCCAACCCTAACAACCCTAAACCCTCTTGAACCCGAAACTGGGCCCTGTGCTTCCCGAGAGGCGCTGATCGAGTCGTCCTTTCGGCGCCTGCTGGCCTCACTGGACCAAGAACGGGACCCGCTTTTACACATAGACACCGACGCCTAGGTATGGATCTGTGTAAAAAAAGGCTGCATACAACTGAAGATGCAAAACTGAATGCTATGTATATATTTATATTATGTGAAATACATCTATCTATCTATGCTCATCTCTCTCTATATGTATCTCTCTCTGTATATATGTATATATACTATGTATATATATATATATATATATATATGTGTACATACACCTCTAAAGACGAATTATAGGTAAATGTGTACGCACCTATCTAACTATCCATCTACCTACGGTTGTCCATCCGATCTATCCATCCATCCATCTATCTATGTGCACCTGCACGTATACATATATATATATATACATATGTATATATATATATATGTATACGCACACATACAGAACACTACATCACTGTGCAGTGCAGTACAAATCATTGCATTCCACTGATGCTATTACGTTGCATTGCACTGCGGTGCACTACATGACATCGCGCAGAACGCGCACACACACACACACACACGGACACAGCGAGCCTACTTTAGAATAAGGGTAAGTTCTCAAGATGCGAAGCCTCAGCACGGCTGGCAGGAGCAAATCCGTGCTGCATGGGCGCGCCTTTCCGAGGTTCGGGTGGTTGCGGTTCATGACTGGGCTTCCTGTGTTGTTGGAGCTTTAATGCAAGATCCCGCTTGCAGGAACGTGATCAGACAACTGAGGAGCTCGAGAAGCTCCGGCAGGACTGCATTGTAGTGATGCCTGCGGATGTGCTGAGCGAGATGCTGGGAGTTGGCCCTTCCTGCTCTCCAGTCAGGACACGGAGGAATGGTGCTACCGGGAGAAGCTGAAGATCGATGCTGAGTGGCAACGTCTCAACAAGCTCAGTGAGGAGTGATTCACTGACTTATGTAAGATGTAAGGTTGAACTTGCCACAAGCTGAAGCCAGCTATTTGTACAGGACATGTCAAAGATGTGGACGGAGACGGAGGCGCAGTCGTTTCTTTTTTTGGCATCGTTCACATGTCTGAGACACAGGTAATTCAGATCAATTGCTCTGGCCACATCTTCACAATCCCGAAACAGACCATGCCCGCTGCCCGGAGAGAGCTCTGCTGCCTGAAGTGTCCTGTGTTTTTCTGTCTCTTGCCCAGGTGCGGCATAGGCGGCAGTGTCCTCGCCGAGATGTTCAGCGACACCTTCATCCACGAAATCCCGCGTGATGAGGAAGGTCGTTTCTTCTTGGACTTCAATCCGCAGCCTGATCCTCACCACTGATGCTTCTGGGGGTAGCTTGGATAGTCTGCTGGAAATCCAGGGTTCCCAAGACCTGGCCGAGGTGCTTCAGTGTTGTCGTCGAGTATCTCCGCAATCGACGCCTGCGCGCGGATGCACCCTTGCCAGTGGTGCCAGTAGTGCAGCGGCGGAACATGGAGCTCTTGGCCGAGGCAGCAGCCTTGAGAACCGCTCTTGGCACATCTTAGGGCTGAGCCGTTGCTCGGATGAGGCTTGGAAGCTGTGGCCGTTCCTGAAAGCGAATCGCAACTGCCCCAGTGCTTAGATAAGGGGCTAAGGCTAGAGTAAGCTCCTCTCCTCCTCTCCGCACGATCGGCTGTCGGTCTTCGCAGCCGATGCGTCATGCATCACGTGAACTGCCCGCATCGTGCTCATCGTCGTTATAATAATCGTAATGAGTGTAATATGAGAATTCCAATTATCATACTACTGCTCTCGTCGTCTACATCGCCTTCATCATCATCTCCAAGAAGTTTTCTGTGTCGAATTGTTGAATGCGGCGACCGCCCATCCCCTGCAGCTCTAGTCTAGCCCGGCTGTATGCTTGGTGGTGTGAAAGCCTCCTAGGCATGAACCCGCTGCATGGAACGTCCCTTCACATCGCAACACGGCCCGCGGCGGATCAACCGGCAGACGTCTGGGCCCTGCTTTGCTTGAGCGATTGGGCTGGCGCACCTCTGTGAATTCAGCTGCAGTCTTCCACGAAAGCTCAGGGCCCTGAGCCAGCCACGGTGGAGGTGGTGCGAGCGACCCATCCTGGTTGGCAGGCACCCAAAAATATGCGCTGCACGCTGCCCACGCTGTCCACGAACATCCACGAACCTTTTGGGCGAGGTTGATTTGGACCATGCAACTGACGGAGCTGCATTGCATGCAGGTCGTCGGCGCAGAGCACCCTCTGCCGGTTTCCAGCGCCTCCTACTTCGAGGCTTCTTTAGTGCCACATGTCAGAAGGGAGCTCTGGAATCGTAGAGGTGGACTCTTTGGTAGCTGGGCCAGGTCACAGTCCTGTCAAACCCAGATGCGCGCGGTGGGCTGCGACCTCAGCTTCTAGAGTTGGCACCGGGCCCAGTACGATCCCAAGATCCAGGAGGGTCAGGAGGTGAACTTGCTTGCTGTACTCCGCTTCTCGTGAACTGAGGTTAGCTGTGGGGCTCTGCAACCACCTCCCTCAGGGTCCGGAGACACACTCCATCAGGCTGCAGCCGCTCGGCAAAGTCTTGCAGAATTGTAGAAGTCGGTTTGCAGGCGAAGAGCATCTTCTGCAGCTCAGAGCTCTTTGCGACACGCTTGCTTCTAGGTGCTGTGTGCTCTACAACAGCAACAACGGCCTGCTCGGGGATGCACTCGGAGACCATGACGTGCAGCCCGGGCTACAGCTCCGCGAGGACGCCCATGCTGCTCTTGCAACCGGTCAAGATGTGTGCAATCTTCCTACTTGGATTCTGCAGCTGGTAATGTCAGCTTCTGAAAGGGTGAGCGGATCGGCGTCCGCCACGACGTGATCTCAAAGTCACTGCAGTGGCTGCCTGGTCAAAATCCGGACGCAGAGCCGGTAGGGGATTTGGAATTCGATGAAGGAGCCGAAAGAAGCGGCTTGAAGAGACAGTTGGCGGTCTCTGTACCCACCGAGGTTTCACAATGGCACGTGCATTGGCACCCTAGCTGCAAGCTGTGGAACATCGTGGCCCAGACCGGCTCCCTGTTATGCCACTTGAGGTACATCAACGTTCCTGCCGGAGACCTTGGAGCACTGGGAATCAATCTACCCGATCTTTGGGCTGTACGTGCCTGGCCAGGTGCTTCAAAGCGACGGTGTTTTCAAGGGCCCACTGTTCGGTTCGGAAAGTGGGATCGCACTTGCAAGCTTGCTATCCTCCGGTCGCAGTAATGCTGCCCTTTGTGCATGGAGCATCATCCGACTGCCGGTGTTCGTTCCTTTCAGTCTGGTTGACGCCATGATAGTGATAATTGGTGGCATGTCATCCATCGCCATCTTCATCGGCGTCATCTTCAGTGACATGGGCATCGTCGTCGTTGTCGTCTTTGGAAGTCCCTGTATCTACCATAGTATTACAGTACAAGTAGGTGTGGTATTGGGCTTCACAGCCGATAGCGTTTTCTGGCAGGCGATCCTCGTGGACTTCCGGGCGGCGCCGCCCAGAATCGAGTGATTCGTCGCAAGAAGTCTCACCCGCAGAATAGCTGTGCATCCGACAAAAACGCCCCGTCACACCGGCATTATCGTATGCTCGTGTTTCGCACATCCTGTACAGCTTATGCATGTTCATAACTCCGAGATGCTCTTACACGTTTGGTCGCACCTACTAGGTTCTGACCATTGACTAGCTTGGGCACCTCCGGAGCCAGTAGCCTGTAGCATCGTTACTCTCTGCTGTCCCATTTTTTCATTCATGTGCAATCCTCATCGTACAGCAGTTGAACGTCAAGGCACGTTTGTGAGCGTGGGCTTAGCAGTGATTTCAGCAAGTCACCTAGATGGGCGGAAGCTTCTTAGTCAGACACTAAGCCAGGCGGCATTTATTTTGCCGGGAGAGCAGATCCTGGCAGATCAACCTTGCGAGTACTTGTTGCAGACAGTCTCCAGCCTACATCGCACCCCGTACTAGTAGCTGCCAAATACAACCCAAGTAACCATTATCGCACTGGCTTGCACAGGCTGAGCCTCTGACGGGCAGGTGCCTTAAGCGCCATGGAGGAGCCGCCAGCAAAGAAGGCGAAAACCGAGGTGGGCTTCTTGGAACGTGCTCACCATTTCCTGATCATCATGTGTGTTGCTACACACTTCCTTCAAGTCTGAAGTCACAGAAATCTGTCTCGTTGGAAGGATGAGGAGGTGGATGCGCCTCTGGACAAGGCTCCCCGGATCAAGGCCCGCAGTTTAGACTATACTACACTATATACACCGTACTAAACTAAACTATGCTATACTATACAATATTGTACTATATGATGCTATATTATACCATGCTATACTATATTATGCTATCTATACTGTACTGTGCTCAGCTTTAGTATACCATGAGCTGCTGAGCCGCTGCCAGGAGTCGCCGGCCTTCCATGTGGAGGACACGACGCTGAACGTTGTTCCCTCCACCTCCGGGAGTATGCTAACAGCGCTCTCTGAGGGAGGCCTCCAGTGCCGGGCTCAGAGTCGAGGGTCTGTCTGTCTATAGATACACATATATATATATATATACATATACATACACGTATGTAAGCAGCATGTATATATCCGCCGACCCCTGCGGGGGCG
>CAJNDV010030861.1:28241-39553 GCA_905221635.1 Symbiodinium sp. CCMP2456 | reverse complement strand
GTCTCGGCTTTGGGGTCGGCGGCAGTAGCCCATAAATAAATAAATAAATAGATAAATAAATAAATAAATAAATAAATATATATATATATATGCATATATGGAGCTATATGTAGCTATATATGTATATATATATACACATATATACATATATATATATATATATATACATATATATATATATATGTATGGGAGGGCTTTGGGGCTTTGGCGGTTTCGGAGCACCGCTGTGGTTGTCGGACTTGAGGTATCTCATAGCAGGGGCGAGATGCAACATCGGGCTGAAGGCTGGCCGGTACATGTTCGAGGCGGCGGAGCCAGGGCTGCAAGGGAGGGTCGATGGTAGGTGTTCATGGAAGCCCCGTGTGACACAGGTGAAAATCCTCGAAAGGAGCAGCTTCCACGAAGATCCGACTGCCCGATCCAGGTCCGGGGTGTGTGGAAATCTCGTAGTTTTGGACATGTCCGTCGCTGCAGACGCCAGACCCGGTTGCGGCATTTAGGTTGCTAGCAACGTAGCGCGACCTAGCTCTGTCCAGGATGATGGGGCCGCGAAGTGTGCTGCGGATTGGCGTGGCCACCGCGAAGTCCTCCCTAGTCCTCGGTGAAACGGAGGACTGGACAGCTCTGCCGGGCACTGCCGATCCGGCATATTTCCGGCTGGCAACAGGGTTCCTTCCTGAAGCTCTGCGAAAAGGGGATGTGAGAGTGCTTTGCAACCGGGATCTTGCGTTCGGACAGGATACGGTCTGCTTCGACTCGGAAGGTTTCTTCCGCGACCGGAGGCGATCTTCGCCTTGTCGAGCGTTCATCGTGGAAGATCATGACATGCGATGTTGTCGAAGAGCCATGCGCAGCAGCCAAGTCATGAGCAGTCGAGTACACAGGCACTGGACGAGCAACCTCCCTCAACGCAGAAAGGGACTGTCAGGGTGATGAAGTGCTGCCAGGAAGGCGAGCCCCGTGTGTAGCTCGAAGTTCACAACGGGGGATGTGGTCACACTGGTGGCTAACCTGGACCCGAACAGTGCGGGGCTCAATGAGCTCACCCTGGGGTACTGTATCGGCCCTGCCTCTCTTGCTCAGGCAAGTTTGGAAACACGCTGAGCATCTTCAAGGCTCGGCCAGAAGCTTCCAAAACTCTGCCAGCGCGAGCCGTGTTCCCCCGAGGACGGCCAGCGCATGGCTCCGCCCCAGCCGATCCCGGAGCACTTGCAGGGCAAGGCCCCTGTGTTCCCCAAACCTTCAAGGATCTCAGAAGTTTTAGGAATGCTATGACATGCTACGACCCTTGCGCGTGCCAGGTTCTGTATCCGGCCGTGAGCTTCAGGCACATTTACTTGCAGCAGCTGGCACATGAGTATCCTATGCTGCTTGTGACTGTCGAATGGCGATCAGGAATATGGCCGTGCATTACAACTTTGGCGCCTCTTTGATGCCAATGCCGTTCAAGTGCCGCTTCCTGAAGGTTCGGTTTCCTTGCAGAGTGCCTCCAGCAGATGTACGTGCACTTACTAGCTTTGGACAGGATGCGTCGCAGAAGGACGTGAGCATCAAGGCGTCGACGAAGCCGTCGGACGGGCAGTGCGAGGCCATCGCTTGGACGGCCGTCCTGACTGTAGCTCCTCGATCCTGGCAGCTTGAGGTGATCTTCCCTGTCGCAGTGCCGGACGAAGGTGGCTTTGACTGGCTGGACCAGTTCATGGAAAGCCACCCGTGTGGCGGCCCAGATTTCCCACCCTGTCAGGGTCAGCTGTCTTTGACTTGATATGCCTGCAGGGGCTACACCGAGCTGAGCGACCGGGCCATGCTGACCTGGTGCGAGCTGAGTGGCCTGAGCCGCCCCAAGGGCTACACAGCCGCTTGGCCGGTACTGGTACTCGTAAGTAGCCGTAGCCTAATATATCTTCGCAGAAGCAATATTCCATTGACATTCTACCTGAGGCTGCAGCGCGAGCGTCCAATGACAAGCCAGAGGCGGGTCTGGTTACCATGGGATGGGTCGGCTACATCATTGTCTGTCCAAGCCACTAAGCCTAAGCATTGCTGCTGGCAGATGGGCTTCGGTGTCTCCGCGCTGGACGATGGCAGCATGCGCCGAACCCTGCAGGCATAGAATGGCTAGTGCGTGGAGGTTGGTGGAAGCTCAGCAAGGACGAAGGGCGGAAGAGTCAGTAGCACGGACGGTACCTTCACATCTCGTTGTGCTCAGACACCGGATATGGAGATATGGAGCTTACATCCCCGACTGCTCGGCTTGCAATAAGCCACGCCCCCGGTCAGGCACTTGTTTCCATTCAACCTCGGAACTTCATAGTCGTGGAGGCCGGTGCACAGAGAACTCGCTTGCTGGTCTATGCAGTAGAGAATGTCGGCCGTGAGAGACGGAGAGGTGCACATCAGAAACTGAGTGAGGAATTCCATGCATAATCGGATTTCAATGACTCCTTCCATCACCGGCTGTGTCGGTGCCAGATGAAGTCTGCGCTTCTCAAAGAGGAGCGAAGGGAGCTGGCCCTACGCCTGGGCCACGGATGGGCAACCTAAGGGACTCATTGGACAGCCAAAGCTCTTAAGCATGAGTAGCAGAAGTAGCCACGCAAGCAGCAGGGGCAGGACCAGTGGCAGTGGTGATGTTGATTGCGATCATTAATAGTTACTACTAGTTTCCTAGCAGTGGGAGCAACAGTCGTCGTCGTCGTTTCGGTTTAGAGTAGTGACATGTAGTGAGCGCCGTTTCAATGTGACGGATGCCAGAATAATGGCAGCTCTATTTCGAATCCCGTCGATTAAGACGAGAATCAATAATCATGAACTGGTGATGATGACTATGATGGTGATGATGCTGGTAGTACTGATGACGATGGGTCTGATGCTGCAGAGTGCATCTACATGTTGCAACTGAGAACAGTGATGATAGCAAGGTGGTAGCACTGATACCAATGAAATCTCTTATCCTTGCCAACTTCATTCTTCATCTCTGATGGTGAGCATGTGTAGATGAGAGTAGGCTGCCAAATGCCCTCTGGAAGGGTGGGGTGGCTACACGCGTATCGCGACGGTTCTCGTGGGCGAGCCTCCAGCTGCCTTCAAAGAGTTCAGCCAGGACCGAAGCTTCCGAGCCGAGATCAGTAGTGGGAGAGGTCGTTGCAGTCAGCCTCGAACTGCTGATGATCACCCTTGCACTTTCAGCAGCAAGAGCTGAGAGCGTGCAGCTGCAGCACCGTCCAGGACAGGATGTTCAAGGCTAAGCAAGAGGCCACGAGCCCGGCAGTGAGACCGCTCTCAGGCCTTTGAGAGCATGCCATGGGTTGCCTCCAAATCTTTGAGGCAAAAGTGGCGGAAGCCAAAGCGAAAGGAATGCCTGAGGCGTGGCTTCCGAAGCCTTGCAGCCTCGCGGCCTTGCGGCAAGGCCAGCGAATCTTGGGGAATCTGCGAGATGTGACAGGAGGACGTTCCACTCGCGGAGCTTACTGCCGAGGAGTGCGGTCCCTGGAGTGAAGCCAGCTGTCGGGTTGAATCCGGCAGAGTCTTGTGGCCGTGTAGGGGATTCCACCCATTCTCAAGGGCCCTTCAAGTGATTACTGCTTGGGACTTGACCGTGACTTGGTGATTCAATGAACGCAAGCATGTTTGATAGTGCGACAGAGTGACCCTGGGTGCAACAGCACCTGCCCAGCAGCTGAGGAAGAAGCTGACATTCCGACGATTGCCCGTGAGCGATTTGACTGCGTATGTTCTGCAGCTTGGACAGCGCGAGATAAGCTCTCATGTGATGGCCGAAGGTGTGGCATAAATATCACAAAGCCTCGCTATGCTGCGATGAGGAATACCAACTTCCAGAAGTTCAGCCTTCCAGACGAAGAGGCACTACAACTACAGCAACTATAGATGTTGTAGTGCCAGTCGTTCCGGTCTTAGCGGCAGGAGACGTACTTCGACGGGATCCAATATATCTGGAGTCCCGAGAAGAAGGCAAAGCAGCACCTGGAAGAATGGGTTCAGGCCAGGTGCCGGCAGCGGGCTGCAGCAGACATCTTAGCAGTTTTTTTTCTGAGCCTAGTGGAGGCATGTGTAGCCCGTGGTGCTGTTTGCAAGCAGGTGAAAAAGCTTACATCTCGATTGGAAGGCCGCTGATATGCATCAGTGGACTGGTTGAGTACTTGATGCTTTGCTTGGTTGAAGGAAGTTGGAAGCTTGAGACAAGGCTTACAGTCAGGCAGTCTGATAGTCTCAACAGAGCTGCTACTCTTCGCCTTGCCCTGCTGCTTGCGAAGCGAATGCTACTCCAGTCAGCAAGTCCGGTTTACAGATTGATCGTTCTTTGTAGCCTCGCCTTGTCACTGGGCCGCTTAAGCAAACACCGGTGCCAAGATCTGCAACCGGGCGAGTGGTTCAGCACGAAGTGGAAGGAATGGCAGAAGGCCCGCGGCCCAGCACCAGCTAGCGAGCAGGCGACGGATGACGGATGACGGATGGTGTGGCAGAAGTTTCCCTCCACATGCAATGTAGTCAGGTGATGCAGTCCTACCAGACCAAGCACAACACCCACAAAGCTATTGAGGCAAAGAAGTGGATCACTTGGGTTGCCTGCAATGTCTTTGGATCATGATTAGCTGCGCAAGATGTGATCGATCATCGAGTTGGGTCATCAAAATCAGGTTCCAGAGAGTGTTGACATGATGTGGCCAGTCGTACGCCATTACTCTGCCTGCGGCAGACACTGTGCGAAAGATGGCTCACATCTGCTGCTAGGAACGAGGCAAGGTGAACACATCCCTCCACCAGGGCCCAGAAGCTTCAAGCCGGCTGCAACTTCTGCGCAGACGGGCCCGACAAGCCTTTCGTAGCTGCACTGCAAGATGTGCGGGAACCTCCAGAATTCCGCATTAGGCTTGAGATCCCAATGTCGACAACGACTTTGGTCTTGAGAACGCTGGTCCTGATGTGTCTTGACCTTTGTGCTGTGGAGGCAAAGAAGATTGCCCAGCTCGCAGCCAAAGAGCAGGTGGCGTTGCGAAGCGTGTGTGGAAGTGTAGACACTGTTGCAACCTTCGTAATTGTGCCATGCGGTTGGTGCCAATGCTCGTCAAATCCGATGTTTTCTAAAGCTTCAGCTGCAGGCAGAAAAGGATGGGACCGAATTGCCCTTGGAGGACTTGCCTGCATGTTTGGGTTAAGTCGTGTATGCTGCCGTGACAGCAGGATTTCTAAGCAAGCGTTGCAGACATCAGGGCTCTTGGTACTACATTGAAAGCTGGTGGCGTTTGGTGTGCACATGTGTGAGTGATTCTACCTCGATACAGAAGACGGCATCGGCGTACTAAGACAGCATAATAGGCTGTCAGGGTGGTTTCTCGAAGTGGGTTTCCTTTCTTGGAGCCTTGGCCGGCCTGGTCAGAAAGGCCTATCTCGTGAGTCCTGTTTTCAGGGAACCAGCAGCCAGGTACTGGCGGCCCTGGATGACAGCAACAAGGTCGTCTTGGGATGGGGGATAGGACAAGCAGTGCAGGTTCGGCTGTGTAATCGTTCTAAAGGTGAGGGCCCTGTCGGAACTACTAGGGATGCTGGGGCGGCTTGCTCGAAAGGTGGACTTCGAAAGCCTGGATGTCTTCGGTGTTGAGGATGTCATGGATGTTGGTGGCGGGGAGCGGAGACCTCAATATAAACCCAAGGCAGTGTTTGAGAGACCGTTCTGTTTGGCTGGAAGCGGAGCACTCATGAAAGCATCGATTTTTGGGGGCTTACCAGAAGCTTCAGCCTCGCGCTGTTTGGAGCGGACTGCAAGGTTTGATAATAAGGAAGTTCAGGTATTGAGTCACATGGGTTCGCCAAGTTCTCTTTCTGAGGCCTCTTTTCGCGGCCTTCACGTTTGAGGATTGGACACTTATGAGCTTTTGCCTCAGTCAGGGCTTTCCTTCGCATATCCGCGCCCCGAGCTACCACGATTGAGCTGCGGTCAAGCTCCGCCTTCGATCTCTCCAGGCTTGCGCTACGAGCTCCATCTGCCCACAGCTCGGCGGTCGGTCCAAGAAGGAGGCGTTGCTTCTGTGAAATCTCAGGATGGCCCATGCCTTTCGACGTGACTCCCATGATCCCGGCCGGGCCAATGCCCCTGATTTTTGCATAGTCCAGGAGGAGGAGAGCAGCAGGAGGTTAAAGCCAGTCGTCATCTTGGTCCTCGTGGTGGTTGTCGTCTGTACGGCGGCTGCTTCCGCTGGTGGTGACGGTGATCGGAGGGTTGTCCTCTGAGGTCGCTGTGCCGGTTGAGCACCTGGCATTTTACTACCAGAAGTATTACAAGAAGGCTGGCGTGGGGAAAAATCTACTTGGGTCATTGCAGCTCCCAATCTGCCGAACCCTGTAGGCTCTTGTCTTTCAGTTGGGCAAATTCCGAGGGTGCCAAAGAATTCTTATATTCAGCGGAGTTTCTGCAGTAGAGACCGAAACTGCATTGCGCAATGCAGTCCGTGTACCTTATACTGGGCATGATCACACGGATAGGAAAACAGAGGCCCAGCATAGCTCCAAACTCAGATGAGTAGAGGCTGATTAGTGCAGCTTTAGATAGGATATTTTGATATTCTGCCTTGTTCCAGCATCGGTGACTCCGTCGTTGAAGTAGCGCCCCTGCATCCGGCTCACTCTGCAGGCTCTCAACATCAAGTTTTTTGGAGTGGACAGCTCCGAGGAGTCGCTCCGGGCAACTAGAAATCAACAGCATCTACCCTGCACCTTGCAACCTGTATCTTGCCTCCAGCCTTCCCCGATTCGGCGAATCCACAAGTCGCGCGTGCCTCGAGGAGCTTGTGGGCCTGGTGAGCGACACGGTGCTGATTATGGGCAAGAGCAAGGCCACAGTGCTAGGGAAGGATTCAGAAGAGCCCTTTCGAGCTAGTGTGTTCTCGAGTTTTAGGCACCGCAGTGCAGATGATCAAGTAGCAGCAGCATGCTCTCGCCAGGTGTTGGAACCCCAGCTGCCAGATGACCTCGAATCGACGAACCTCTTCGTCATGCTGACGGAGGCAGCCTCCCTCGATACTGAAAGTGGAGTTTCCTCTCTTCGATATGTTTCTCAAAAGAGGATTTGCTCCTTGCTATCTGTTGCTTCCGTGCAAGACGCTTAAGTATCCGGCCTATCACCTTCGGCTACAAGTATCACAAAAAGGTCGGTATTGATGGCTACCTTGCTCGATACTGTAGTGGTTGGGAATCACAAGAGCACTGACTGTAAGGGCGCGCAGAGGATACTAAAAGGGTATTGAGGGGGGCGGCTTGTCTCTCCGTATTTCGCGGCAAGAAGGTGCACTCCGATCTTCGTCCACAGCTGCCTCCTCTTCCTTTTGCTACGCATCGTCGTCGTCATCCTCATCCTCATCCTCATCCTCATCCTCATCCTCACCGCCGTCGTCCTTAACATCATGCATGCAATGTTTGCAACCAAAGCCGTTAACCCTTGCAGGGGCACATAGAATCTGATGCGATGCTTGTCATGATCCCTCCTCCCTCGACGACTCGCAGCCAGGAGAGCCGAAGAGATCGGAACAGGCGCATTGACATGGGCGACGACTCTGCCAAGCTGAAGATCGTGGCCTCTGGGCAGGTGACGATCTTTGTTTTGAGGTTCAGGTTTCAGCAGGTCGCAAGGAAGGTAGACCCCGCGCAAACGTTCAGGCATCAGGCACATGTATTGCTTAGCAAGGCCAAGCAGGCAGCAGGAAGTTCGAGCGGAGCCACAGGCCGCGGCAACTGCGCTCGGGCCTACGCGGCCTTTTGTCCGAAGCTCGGAAGTCTGCGTTTGAGACTCCGTAAACCCAAAGCCCAATGTCTGAGCTTCCCAATCGGACACAAGTACAGGTGCAACAAGTACAAGCGCTACCCTCCAACCAGCCCTGACGAGGCGCAGTCCCAGCAGATCAGACCGCAGTGGCCACAGCAACAGGGCCCGTACCAGGCAAGGCCTTGTAGCGTCGATTGTGATTGCAGGAGAGTCGCCGAAGGGGCTGTGTTTGTGATCCCTATTCAAAGCTTGTACGTCGATCCTTCGGATATCAATCTGCTTGCATGGTAGCTCAGCACTACAAAGCACTTCTACAGCACCAGAAAGCCACGACCAGACGCGGCCGATATCGCCGTTTGGTGGGCAGCAGCGACCGCCATACCAGCACTGGGAGGTCGGTTTCGCTATGGTTTCCGCTTGTGCAGAGCGGCTTGGGCTCACCTCCACACATCTTCTTGCCAGGGTGACGGCTACAAGGGCGGTGGATACAAAGGCGGATGGCGGAACTGGTGAGCGGCCCTCCTTCAAGCCCTGTCGCAGCATACAGTAAGAAAAATGGGAGCCAGGGCGTGTAGTGCCCCCGTGGCGCCGGGTGTGTGCAGACTGGAAGGACAGATGCCGCAGACATGTCCAAGCCATTCGCCCTTGCTGCGAGCTGCTCGAAGCAACACCGATAACCGCATACAGCAGTCAAAGGCATCATTGTGGATCCATGTGCAGCAGAGTCTCTCCACTGTCTTCGAACTTAACACTTTTCATCCACATGGAGTCTGGCTATGGAGCCAGAGATCGCGTGGCGGTACTCACCTGAGAGCGAATGAGCTAGCATTGCATCTCCAGAAGTTACCGAAGCGGGTGCAGGCAAGTGGAGTCATGCCAAGGCCGTCTTGTGAACATGTTGCCAAGGCTCTTTGCAAGCGGGGCGAGGAGCAGGACGATCCTTAAATAGAGTACCGGTGAATGACCAATCACGGAGACGACAGTCTTAGCTTCGGTGCTTGGCAGAGGGAGCAAAGGCTCGCTATCCTAGCCTTGTCCAGCCTTTCTTCTGATTGAGTTTTCAGGCGGCTCTTGCCGGTCCCGTGCTCCCACGCGGAAGTGGTGGAGCTTGGGTCTTCGAGGCACTCTCGGACAAAGCTGTGCACATGGCTCTTCGAGCTGACCGTGCGAGAGGTAGCCCTCTTTCGAAACGGCCCCGACACCAAGATTGGCTTGAAACATGTCCAGCACCCAGCATCATCAATTGGATAGTCTTCCGATGAGCCTGTTTTCGAAGCTTTGCAGACGTCTGGACGCTGGTGCAAGTTTGACAATGAGATGATTGCCGAGGTGGTGAGGAGCGGCCTGCTGATAGTACACGAAATCGTGCTTGGCACTCATCTTCTCCAACTGCTGAAAGCGCACAGAGAGTATCTCCCAGAATGACCGAAGCAAGTGCACTTGTAGACACGGTACGGCGGGCCGGCTTAGCTTTTCTGGTTGCAGCATCCGACAGAAGCGCCGACAGAGGGAGCCCACGGCCAGTTCATGCCAAGTCCCACAGTCCCACTTGCCACACCCTGAAAGCCATCAGGTATCCCGTAACCGCATTCGCTGGTGCAAGATTTTGCCTTGATCTCGTGCTCGCTTTGACAGCCAGTCACCTAGAACCCTGATATTACGGTTATAGAGTTTTAGAGACCTTGGTAGATCCCTTTAAGGAACCCGAAAAAGGACCCGAATTCAGAGAACTACAGATTTCTTCTTGGCACCATGGCGGCTTCTGCGGCTGCCTGCGCCAGCGGAAAGAAGATGCTCGAGCAGCCTGTACAGCCATGTGGGTCGTTCTCTAAATTGGGGGTCCCCTTTGTAGGTCCCCAAAGTAGTACGGCACCGGACTCTAACAGGGACCCTAATTCAGAGAACTACTCGTGTCCTTTTCTCTCTTCTTGTTGGCTGTGAGCAAGGCGAGGAGTGATGTTAAGTGAGGAAGACCGGCTAAAGCAAAGGCCTCTGCCTGGCCAGGGCGAGTGAGTCCAACCTAGGTTTTTTTCCTAAACCTGGCTTGGATCCAAGGCTTCCCCGGTGGGCTGTAGTCGGTCGTGGCAGCAACCCAGCGGCTCACATGCACGCATTTATTCGGAGTCGGCTTTCGCAAGTTTTCGGGTTTCCGTGAGTTCGCAGTTTTGTGTCAAAAAGCTCTTCCCGAAAACTTAACCTTAAGACGTACTGGGCCAAGTGCTTTCAAGCTGAAAATCCTGCAAAAGAGAGAAAAGAGAGCACACCGACAATCAGTCGTATGAAAAGCCTAATAGCAGCATTGATGCTAACGCTGTAATCAATGCCAACACCATGCTTATCCAGACAAAAGTGCTGTTTTTGTTCTAGATGTTGCTGCAATTACATCATAGCAAATGCTATTCTTCTTTTTACTTTTTTATATCACTTGCTTCACTACCACTATCACATCATTATTACCATTATCATTATTGTTAGTACTAGTGTAATTATGCCTGTCACTTTCGTTGCCATTGTCACGATGGATCCTTCATGGCAGCAGTGTTCATTGATACCGCGATGTCACTAATAGACTAATATTCATGCGTATCACCGTTATATAACCGCTGTTGCCACCGATATCCTTGTTTTTCTCTCATTCCTCTTAACCTAGCTGTTCATTAAACCCTAAACCCCCCGAACCCTGCACCCTAAGCCCTAAACCCTAAGCCCTGAACTATTGCAGTATCATGCCAGAAACCGTTCCCACAAGCTCCAAAGCCCTCGTGGCTCCCTGCAGTTCGTGGTCCAGCTCTTGGCCCGGCTGAAGGCGCGAAAGAACGGAGAAAGCAGTGTGCTGCTTGTAAAAAACGATGTGGTACTGGTTCTGATGCTTTTTTCGTTTTTGTTTTAAAACCTCTTTGAGGAAGGAGTGCAACACCCGTGTTGCACTTGTTGCTATCTGTTTTTTGCTACGTTTCTCTTTGTATCAGCTACGGTCATTCTCATCAGGCTCTTACTATGGAAGTACTTGGTCTAGATGTCGCTGCATGGGCTATGTGGCTATGTTCATTGCCGTGATGATTAGAAGTTTCACTTTGGTTCTGGAAGTATCAGGCTACATAATAATGAGAGCAACAGTGATAGTAACCAAAGAAATATTCGTAATTACTTGTGCTCGTACCAGCACCGGTCGTGGTGCTATCCTAGTAGTAGCAATAGTAGTGGTAGTAGTTCTAGCAGTAGTAATAGCAATAGTTTTAGCAGAAGTACTTGTAACATCTTGTAGCGACGACAGTGATGGTGCAATAGTCATAGTAAAGGTAATGGTAACTGTGATAGTGATGCCAGTGGTACTAATACTAGTAGTAGTAATAGTCCACTGGCAAGAGCAAGTAAGTAGCCGCGGCAGCAGCAGTAGCAGCAGCAGTGGTAGCAGCAGCAGCAGCAGCAGCAGGAGGAGGAGTAGTAGTAGTAGTAGTAGTAGTAGTAGCAGGAAGTAGTGGTAGTAGTGGTAGTAGTGGTGGTAGTAGTAGTAGGAGTAGTAGTAGTGGTAGTA
>CAJNDV010030861.1:0-28141 GCA_905221635.1 Symbiodinium sp. CCMP2456 | reverse complement strand
GGCAGTGGCAGTGGTAGCAGTAGCAGTAGCAGTCGCAGTAACAGCAGTCGCAGTCGCAGCCGCAGCCCGGCAGTGGCAGCGGTAGCGGTAGCAGTAGCAGCAGCGGTCGCAGTCGCAGTCGCAGCGGCAGTGGCAGTGGTAGCATGTGGTGGCAGTAGCAGTAACAGTCGCGGCGCCAGAGGTAGCGGTAGCGGCAGTGGCAGTGGTAGTAGTAGCAGTAGAAGTAGCAGTCGCAGTCGCAGCAGCAGCAGCAGCAGCAGCAGCAGCAGCAGCAGCAGCAGCAGCAGCAGCAGCAGCAGCGGCAGCAGCGGCAGAGGCAGTGGCAGTGGTAGGTATCGCAGTCGCAGTCGTAGTGGCAGTCGCAGTGGCAGCGGCAGTGACAGTGGTAGCAGTGGCGGTACAGTAGCAGTAGCAGCAGCAGCAAGAGTAGGAGCAGGAGCTATAGCAGGTAGCAGTCCCAGCAGCAATCGCCTTCATTGCCGTAATCATGTAGTGACAGTAGCATTCAAGGAACAGTGTGGATGAGTGTGTTACCCTGATGACATAGTGACTTTGATGGCAGTCAGGGCAGGTGCAATATGTAACAAGAACAAGACTCAGATTAAAAGTAATAGTAGACACAGTATATAACATTAATATAAAATAATGGCAACGTTTCACAACGTAAAAGTAGCGGGAATAGTGCCAACTGTAGTCACGGTGGCATTTCTTGTTCTTATTCTTATGCACGCTATTACGAGTGTTCTTGCAGAAATAGTCACGGCCGTACGGCTCTGACATTCCTGAGTTCTGCAGACTCCTGCGAACTCAACGCAGGATCTGGGAAAAGATGTCAGCCACGTTGATCCCTCGGATGGTGCAGAGCCTGGCTTGCCGAGCCTGTACATGTTTAGTTGGAGCAGTTGTTTTGATCGGGGATCCAAAAGGAAGTACGACCCTACAGGATCTCTTCCGTGCATCTTTCCTTCAATACAGGCTGTATCGGAGGATTTCAAACTTCTTGGCTAATACAAGGTACTTACTCACACATGTTTAAAAGCCTTGCCTGGCAAAGGTGCGAGCATGCTCTGCGAGTGGCACATGGACCAAATGAGGAGCATGATAGACTAACATCCCTACTGAATTTCGAAGCTGCTGAATCTCAACCTCATCATGCATCGGAGCAAGAGGTGTTTGGTTTTGAGATGCATTGAGCAACATGAGCAGCACTTGCAAGAGTTTCTGAAAGTGTTTTGCGGACTGTTGCAGCAATATCTTGCCTCGCTCAACAAGTGTAGGTCTTGTGTCCAAAAGTGTCCAGACGGGTCACTTTGACCTCGTACCTAGACTTTGGTTTTCCCAGAAATAACCTCTGATCACCTCGACGTATGACAAACCCTTCAGACGTGGCGTGTAGAAGCGTACTTAGGAGCCCTCAGACCGTCCTTCTTTCCTCAGGAAGACTTTGGCTGATGTCAAGGTGCCGCTAGATGCGGTGAATCTGCGCCTTGGTCGCTGAATGGTAAGTAGGCCTGAGATACGGTATGTCTCCACACGAAGTTTTAATTTGAATTGCTTGGCCAAGGGTCCATGCAACGGTCAACCATGGTCGATCCCCCGCTGTTCCAAGGTGTGCGAACCCAAAGATTGGAGCTCCTTCGCTGCAGTTACGACTTCGGACGAAGCCGGGCTCAACGTGGGGCAGGGACGGTTGTGTGCACCGATGCAGACATGGGAAATCAACACTGGATGGTCCCATGCACTATACTTAACTTGTTTGGTCGAAGAGTCTCATTCCCAGCATGTATTATGGATGGACAACACACGAATGTTCGCCGAGAGAACCCTGCAGCTTAGAAAAAAGCTAGACAAAAAGAGTGTGCACCGACGGTTGGAGAACGTGCCTGGGGGGGGGGGTCTGGTGCCCGGTGAGTCTCGACCCTCACCCTCGGACACACACCTCAATCCGGAGACGTCAGTTCCGATGGAATTCGTGAGCGCTGGGCAGAGAGCAGTTTGTTGGCTGTGCATAGGAGTTGAATTGTCCTACAACATTTTTGCAAGAGTTTGTTTAGCCCTTTGCAATGCCGTTTCGATCTTTTTTCGTTGGTATGTTCGCTAGAAACAGTTATCCGATTTTCGGAAAACTTCTTAGGCAATGCCCGCCCGCACCAAAAATGTGGCTCGGGGCATTTTGTTGACTTTCTGCGGTCGTGGGTTAGCCCACCGCTTTTCACAGCAGTTCGAACGTGGCATGACACTCCGTGTTTGTGATCATAGACTGAACTGCAGTTGAGCTGATTTCAACACGCAAGTCCGTGGGGTCAAAGGCCACAGTGATCGACGACATGCACAAACTCGGGGAGTTCCGGCAGCAAGTGGCAGCACACTGCGTCTCAGGGCATGTCTCCCCTAAACCCAAAACCCAATGGTCTGGCATGGTGGCTTAGCATCCCGAAGGTGAAGAACGTCTTCGTGCAGCCTGGTGCCGAGACAAAAGAGCTGAAGGACCTGCAAGCTTCGGCCGCCAAGCCTGCCGGACTACTGCAGTCTTATATGCTGCTTGTATTGTATTGTACAGTATGTTGCTCTATGCCTGACTATACTTTACTTACTACAGTATAACATATCACGCTTGACCATCTTTGCGCAGTGTGTCCTACTATGCAGTTGTCGAAAACCCAACACCTGCCAGGACAGATGCGAGGATCTGGGCATTACTTGGCACGAGGGCTGCGTCCTGATTGAGTCGGGAGCTCCGGGGCACTAGGAGTCCAAGCCAGGAGCACGCGACAATCGCGACTTGTCCAATTTCTCATCATATGAGGCTACGCCAATCATCGGTTTCGGTACTCCAGTCCCTGGCAGCCCAGCGGTGTGATCCAAGGGCAAAGCCCTGCCTGGGCTTCCACCGTAGGAGCTATCAGGCAGGAGCGAAGTCAACTTTGAACTTTTGAAATGGCTGACCATGATGCCTCTGACTTCTGGGCAGTCTTGACGGTGTGCAGTCAGACTGCTCCCGTCCATTGGTGCCTTGGGAGCAATCGACTTTGCTTCGCTACAGACCCGTAAAGACTGTTGCCGATCGGCTGACCTCTCTCGTGCCCAAACTTCGCCACTACGATACTTCAGAGCCCTTTGTGAGACGAAGCACTCTCTGTGATCTGCTGCGCCGAGGGGAGGAGGCCTCGTGGATCAACACAATGCATCGATGTTGCGGCCTGAGCATGGCCGAACCTGCATTGGCAGATATTGGCAGAGTCTTGACGGGTCTTGCCTTCAGTTTGTATATGTGCATAAGGGGGGAAGGTCTTTGAAATCCATTGCCCCCTATCGAAAGGGAAGCTCTGTCAAACGTCGTTCAGTAAACCTGTGGCAACACTACAGGGTTCTTGCGTTAAGAGTGGAGTGATTTAGTGATTTGGTTCTTCTGCTCTTGTGTCAGGCTGCTGAATAGTTAGCGTGCCTACTGTACGGCTTTTGAGGCCAGTGGCTGAACGAGCTTTGACCGACTTAGTCTGACGACTTGGAGCCTGAGATAGTGAGTGCTTAACTTGTTTCACGCTTTCGATGTTTATTATTTCGCTGTGTTTTCTATTTCGCGTGGACCGAGCGCAGCTGACGCTGCCAACGAGACCGCCGCCGCCAAAAAAAGAGTGGAGTGATTTGGTTGGACGTGTAGACCCGCCTTTCCTTGGACTTTCTGCCTTGGACTTTGTGGATATTGGTGCAGCGAGCTTATGCCATGCTCCACCTCCCTCTGCAACCTATGGATAGGACTACCGTGCAGCGCCCTTTTTCGCGGCTCCCGCGGAGTACGCATCTGCAACACCCGCACAGCGGGTGCGTAGGCGCCATTTGCATCTCCTTGGCGGCCATGGTGCCGGCACCGTTACGCCTGTCTAGGTTCTCCGCAGCTACACGGGTGCCATGCTCAGCCTCTTGGCGGAGCGGACGTGGTCGGCAGCTACTCGGAGGCCGCGGAGTTCCTCTGGTCGCCTGGCAGTGACGAGATAAAGCTAGGTGGCTTAGGAAGCCCAGACTGGGTCTTCAGGCAAACCCTGACTAGAACGACGGCCGGCATCGCCTGGACTCGGCACCCTTACTCTGGGCATTTTGGGGTGGCGACCCCTCTCTGTTTCCCATTGCTGCTGAGTGAGCCGTAGGTCTCTGGCCCCTGTACAGTTTGTCTGGCCAACTGATGGTGGAGCAAGTTAGCGTTGACTGGGTCACCATGCTTGCCACCTTAGTCAACTCAGCCGTAGTCGCTGTAAGAGCGACTTTAGCTCCCGATTGCGCTTGTTTCACTTCTTTCAGGCTGAAAAATAGTTGGATCTTTATCAAGATCCAATTATTTTTCAGCCTGACCCCGAAAGCGGGAGGTCAAGTGCCAACAGGACTAAAACGGAACCACCGGCAGCACCCCCACACCACCACCGAGAAGCTGCGCATCAATGAAAGTGGCCGCCCCTCGGCAGCAATCACCGTGGCCGGGTCAAAGATCACCGAAGAGCGCTGCAAGGCCTCATGCGGCCATAGCTCGGGGCCGCTCCAACTTAAATTTCGCAAGAAAACATCTAACCGGGGGTAGCATGCGACAACGCAGAAGAGAGCGAGAGGCCGAAAATTTCGTGGCGGCCTGCCAATACTGCAGCAAACCTAATCACTCCACTCCTCTTTTTTTGCGTTAAGCGGCCTCGTTGACAGCAGATGCTGTACTCGGTCCTCATTGATGCTCAGCTTGTCGGTGGTGGTGTGGGGGTGCTGCCGGTGGTTCCGTTTTAGTCCTGTTGTCACTTGACCTCCGGCTTTCTGGGTCCTATTTTAACAGTACATGGAAAGACTATAGTAGGGGTTTAGGCTTTAAATTGGATCAGGGGACTGCTCGTCTACTGGCTGCATTTTTGCGCGACCCGGTTGTCGTCACGAAGCTTCCGAAGTTCTTCCTCAAGGTCGGAAGGAGGTTTTGGATTCATCTGCATTGCGGCCAAGGTGCCTGTTTAATTAATCGGCAGCCCGCATCCAATTGTTGGTCAGGCTCGAAACCAGCGACCAGTTCGATCTTCATGGCATGTACACACACATATCATTGTACATGCGGTTGACGCACATGCACATGACTATGACTGCATATCCAGAACACTTTGTAGGCATGTTAAATGATGCATCGTCCGCTGTGGCTTTTGGTGCGACTCCGTCCAACACTAGAGCAGCTTCGCAGCCAGAGCAAGGTGTTGGTGCGACGCCGTCCAGGTGCCCAGCCCTAGGAAAATCGCTCACTACACAAAGCCTCATGGAAACCCGTTTATAGTCGCTTTGCATGGAAAGTCTTTCTAGTGAGATAGGTGGCCTGGGCCCCATAAAACTTGAACCCTACTGTAAACCTAGGCGTGGCCCGCAACATGATGCTAGACCGGCATTTTCAGCTAGCGGCGAGGTGTAGCCCGCCTTCAGTCTTTCAGCACGCCCATCTTTCGTCGTCATGCCACACATGAACGAGTCTGAACGAGCCGGAATTGGCGCGGCTTCTTCTTCCGATGTTTGTTGCTCTTTACCATCAAGTGTTGGCCACCAAAGGAGCTGAACCCGCCGGACAGGACGACTCCCCGGTGGTGTTTTGGAGCGGCCCCTCGCAAGGATCAGAAAGCGAAGGGTGGTGCTGAAAGATGCTGAAAGCACTATCCTGCTCCTCTCGGCGGAGCTACTCCCCGGGGACAAAGTGCTCGCCTTGTCGAACCACCATGCGACGGTATCAGGCATCGACGAATGGGGAGAAATTTACTTGAGGCTGACTATCCACTCCCCTGACGCTCCCTGAGGCATGGTCCAATCACCATATACCCCGGACCTGCGTCATTGGAGGACTAGTCAGAGTTAATTAGTCATGGGAATGTCTCAATTGTGCTTGAGAGCTGCCGACTGTGGTTTAGGTACTGTGGTTTAGGTTGCATTCCCTGGAGCGTCTCAACGCGTGCACGATTCACGGTGTCCGGACTGTAGGTTTCCTATCTGCGCCCGCCGAAGCCCCAAGTGGAGTAACTCCAACGCTCTGACTTCCGTTGATCTGACTTGGAGGTGTTTCTGCACTTGTTGGAAGCACAAGAGATGGGACACTCGCAGGCAGTTTCCATTGTCCTCCGTGCCACAGAGACCGCCCAGGCAGCTGCAGTCACAGAGAGCATCTCGGGTGTTCAGGCACAGCATGAAAGTAAAACCTTGCTGCAGAGCTTCCGACACCTCAAGGGAAGCAAGTGAGTGTTTGGCCTCACCATTTTGACATCCACAGCATTCTCAGTTTTCCCTTGATCGGGGGGCTTAGGGGTCTAGCGCGGCCTTTCTGCACAGAGCCTCCGAGGGCTCACGGGAGGCATCTCCAACTCATCGTCTTGACAATCACAGCACAGAGAAGAAAAATCCATTGCAGGCACCAGGGGGGACTGCTATTCTTGTATGCGGAATCACATGCCTCGATTGCTGAGTCAGGAAAGAACATCTTGTGGCCGCTAGGGCACAAAAGCAAAGGGCCTGTGATTGGCACGGCCTGTACCACCTAAGAAGCATTACCCAGCACGTCCACACGGACTTCGACTTTATAGGAGAATAAACTAAACCTGAACCGTAAACCTCAAATCCAAACTCGCACATCTCGCCGTGACGGACAACTCGTTACACGTTTTTGTTCGTGTATGTTTTACTAGCCTTGTGAATCTGTACACTGCCGAAGTGTCTGGCTCTAGCACTTGAACATCTCGAAAAGCCCCGCCCACCCACATCCAGGTACCGTGCCTTCACAGGTGCCTCAGCCTCAGCCTCGCTGTATTCAGCTTTGCCTAGGGTCTCCCGCAAAGTCAGGACCCTCAGGTCTGACTTCGCCTTGGCCTTATGTCCGCCCTACAGCCCTCCCTCACCCGTTTGCGCCAGGTACGTGATCTACTCCGTCTTCTCAGAACTTCCTCTTAGCCCCAGTGAAGCCTCCTACGTCTCATTGCTTGCTGCAAGTCTCACTGCACGTCTAGCCTGCCCTAAGCCAGACTACATAGTTGCCACAACCTCAGCAGCCTCTGCTGGGTTTCGCCTCAGTTTCAGCTTAGCCGAAACGTCGAGGCCCACATCCTCAGCCTCTGAGGATTTGCCTAAGCTTGTTCAGCTTTCCGTAGAGCCCAGTTAGTGGCCTTTCCAAACAGGTTTCACTAAACTTTCACCAAGCCTAGCTGGGGGGGTTTCTTTTGCGCTCGGACTAGCCTACTAAGCCAGGGCCCCTCCGGCTAGCCGCGAGCCTAACAGATGCAACACGGTATAAAAAGAGGCCCTTGGTCAGTGCTAGAGCAGTGCAAGTCTAGTTGAACCTAGGCCTTCCGAAAAATTTGCCAGCTGCACCGTGCCTTGTTCCGCCTGGCTGTGAAAAGACGTTGTGGCTTTCAAATTCTGCAGGCTCCGACATCCTCGCCCATCGCTTTGCTACCTGCGGCAGGCAGAGTGCACCAGTTCTATTCCTTGCTTCGTCGCCTCTGGCGCATAAGCCTGGACGAGCTAGTAAACATGGATCTGATGACGGTAGACATTTTCGAGTACAAAAGCAAGGCTGTTTGATGGTGCTTGATTCGGCGGCCTTCAATGTACCAACAGGTACCAGGACGTTCGGGGTTGTGGTGGAGCTTTCGTAGGGGCGGCGGCTTAGGTTCAGGGCAACAAGGGAGGAAGGGAACCAAGGCTGCTGGATGACGCGGAAGGTGCTGTTTCGCAAGGCTTGATGGCATGCATCCGAGATTTTGGCTTAGAAGTGTTCACTGGGACATTGCCGGCTCGTAGCACCTGCAACCATGGCTGGAGAGGCACCGGCAGCTTGTCTGCTCCATCTGCCATCCTGTGGATGTTCTTCGTCGCGCCATGCTCTGCCAGGCAGGCAAGGCAAGGACGGTTCTGCTGGCCACCGAGAAGGCCGGAGCTTTCGAGTCTGCACGCCCGGATGATCATGATCTGGAAGGCTTTTGCGGCGGCCGCTGTGACAAAAATCGAAGATGTCCTCAAGGCCGTGTCGTTTCGTCACTTGACGACCTTTTGCTGAGCGGCAATTGAGAGGCTGCGAACTACACCCTGAAGAAGCTCGAAAACTACAAGAGCAAGGACTTTCGCAGTGCCGAAATGAGTGGAAGTCATGAGGGATCCAGTCTAGGGAATCCATGCAGAACCTCGGCTTTTCATTATCACATGGTGATAGAATTTGCATCGGCGCATTGCAAATGCAAAATAAATGCGTCGTGATTTGGAGAATGTTTAACGTAGGCAAAAATGCGGACAGTATTTGAAGCATTCTTTCTGGTCTCGGAATCTGGTTGCCAGCTTGCTATGCTTCGATACTATTGGTTGTTCAATAAAAACCCGACAATCACCAACCCAGGTCGTGATCGCACACTCCCTATGTGTCGCATGCTTCAGATTTGGCCAATTTTTCGCACTAGGGGGTCGTAGGCTTTTGGCATTTCTAGGGGCGCTGTCTTTCACATTTTCTCGCATTTGCGATGGACAATGCATTTTGCATCATATTGTTGGCTTCATTTACTTGTCATTCGTTTCCGGGCTCTGCCTGCACGTTCCCGACTAAAGGCTGGGAGGACACTTCAGCCACAAGCCGCAAGGCATGTTGGAAGCTTTTGTCGTGCCACTCACTGCGCATGCCAGAATCCCTGTTAGGAAGATCTTCTTGGAGCTGTGACCGATGCCGATGCTATGATCATCCGAAGCGACATTGTGGATCAGGCTTCGTGTTGAGCCGTTTGTGCACCTGGCTTTCGAGATTGGCACCATTTGCGAAGGCAGTGCTGGATAAGGCTGCAAAGATGAAGATCGTGGTTCGTGCAGGCAGGGCATTGGTTTGAAGCGGCTGGCTTTGGAAGACTACGGGTCTTAGACTGTGCTTGCTTACCTGTTCTTGTCACATGCAGTTCCCAGGCGCTGGATACGACAACATCGATCTCAAGGCTTCATCTCAGCCCTAATGCATTGAGCACTTGGCGGTCCCATGCTCTTGCGCTCTCTTCTTGCCAGGCTTGCGAGGGCAAGGGGATCACTGCCGGGTGACCCAGGACGGAAATATCCAGGCTTCGCTCCAACGTGTTCCGACGTCGAGTCCTGCGGGCGAATCTTATCACTTCTCGTGTGAGGCATTGTGTAGAGCTCGAGAAAATCACCTGTCGTACAGAAGAAGGTTCCGAAATTCTCTGACTAATTGAACTCGTATTCATAGTAGAGAGGGATGGTGCGGAGGATTCAAAGTGGTCGTTTGTGTTTTTGCTTGTTTTCACGTGCCAGAGGCAGCCACACTCTAACTGATTCGAGATCCGTCTATGTCACGAACAGAGTCCACCCCTTCAAAAAGTTGAACGGTTTTTCGGGTCGCTGGGTGACTGAGGCCATGAACACCCCCGGTCAGAACGCCAATGCCGTGGCGGAGCTCGTCTTTGGTGCCTCGGCCAACCTGGAATCTGCGCATTCCGCTTATTCGCATTGCCTTTGGAACCCTGCAGCTACGGCCTTCAGCAAGAAGAGGCCGCAACTTCGCTATTTCCAAGCCCCTGAAGCCTCGTATCGGTTGGATCCGAGGCATGATGATCGTTAGTGCCCGCAACAACTTCGATGGCACCAGTGGTTTCGAGCTGGCTCTTGGCCTGCAGTAGTTGCGTTGTGCCGAACACCACGATGACACCAGCAATGCGTATGAAAGGGCTACCGCTGTTGCTGCTTGTTGGGGTGCTGACGGCTTGTACCAGCACAAGGACGACAGCCAGGACAGTTGCAACATACCTCGTCAGGGTAGTTTTGGTCATGAAAGTGGTCATGATCATTGCAACGAACGAATATCATCATCATCATCATCATCATCATCATCATATCGTCGTCATCATAATCAGCATGATCATCATCATCATCGTCATCAGCATCAGCAACACATTTCTCATGTTGGAATGATGTCTTTCAGGTCAACCGTGAGATCGCCTTCTACGGCTTCGGAGCAGTGGCTCGTGCTGTGCACAAGCTGGCGCAAGGTCTCCATTATTGGAAGGGCTTGTGAGCTGGCACACTTTCGAGCTCACAAAATCGCACCGCCAGTGCTTTGAGTGACTTGGGTAGCCAGGCTTTGGCATGAAGAGCTTTGCCTACGATCCTTACATCCCTGCCGACAAAATCAAGGCTCATTCGATACCTCGTCTGGCAGCGTTATCAGAGTTGTTTCACGCTAAGAGCGACTGTGCAAAGCTTTCTGTGGAAGGAGCTGCCCCAAAAACATCAGGAAGCAAAGCTTTCGGGACTCAGAACCCCAATCGTTCAAGAGGAGATGGGGGCTGAGCCGGTTGAGACTGTCGCGGGCCTCTTTGAACACCAGTATGCCGCTTGGCGTTTGGGGTCTCAGAGCTTCGAGAGCCCTTTCTAGACAACGGCTGCTGCACCGGGTCCGTTTCGAATTCTTTCCTGAAGCTTTTCATATCCTTTTTCCGTAGTGAAGTAGTGTCTCGTTGTGAAGGTTTCCCTCCACGTGCCTCTCACCGACGAGACGAAAGCCTCGATCAACAAGGCACTTCAGCTTGTGATGCATGATGGGCTTTCCTTTCCAGGGTCGCTGCTGCTCTAAGTCCCACAGGCATCAATAGATAATATGATGCCACGGACACACACACACACACACACACACAGGCGCCGTGTGCATAATGCATGGGGCAGGAAAAGCACATGGCAAGCAAGGGAAGGACGAAACCAGATGTGACACGAAGAGCGATGCTGGAAGGTGTACCAATGCAGAGCAGGAATGACGAGTCAAGACGCAATCTAGCACTTTCCACTCCTTAGGCTGCAAAGACTGAGCTTAGCAGAACGGCCTACACAATGTGCAACTAACGGGTGGTCACGCTGTTCTGATGTTGTCATGGTCGTCAGTGGCCAGTGGCAGCAGTAGTTACAGTCATACAGCGGAGCCGGATGGCTTCAGGGCCGCAGAGCCTCAGCATCAGCTGTGGTGTGGCTGACTCTTTCTCGGCGACTGACTCAACGAGACAAGGGGAGGTCCGGAACAAAGGCCGCAGCTCCTATATCAAACAAGCCTCGATGGTAGTTTTTTCGATACCCCATCCCTTTTTTGACGATCTGGGCATAAGTGCCCGTAACAGCTGTCAGTTCTGAGCGCTCCGTGAGGGTCACGGCCCTTGATGCGCCCCAAACAGTCCAGGAGCTGCTGGGAAAGATGCCCAAGGGTGGCACCCTGATCAACACCGCACGACTGGAGGCCCGAAGCATCCGGTGGAAGGGCGGCCTCCAGTGCTTCCGGTTCCACTATGGTACGTTGTGATAGTTTGGACCACTTGACATCTTGATGATTTTCATTGCGGTTGAAATCACATTTCCGGCTGATGCTTCCTTACAGGTGCAAGGCTTTGCATGGACCCCACAATCACATTATCATCCACCCATGGATCCGTGCCCTGTGGACGTGAGGTGGTGCACGAAGCAGACATGATCGAGGCTGGAACTTTAAGTTCCGCCCAGACGAATTGGTCCATGTGATGAACTTCATGAATGAAACTGGCAGATAGCTGTGCGCCGAGTGCAGGATGTAGTACCCTGCTGTTCTGTCTTGACCTTGGCCTTTGTGTCGGGCCTGATGGAGAAAACATGCCTCACGGCATCCAGCAAAGCCCAGACAGGGACCCACACACCAACCAGAGCACAATGTGTTTGTATTCTGCTCTGCCAGGTTCTCAAAAGCCGGCCTGATTTCTGCTACCTCTGCGACGTTGCGCCCAAGGAGCTCGTGCAGTCTTTGCACGGATTGCACTCTTGGACCGTTTTCAAACTGCACATGCAGGCATGAACTTGCTTAC
Source organism: Symbiodinium sp. CCMP2456 (assembly GCA_905221635.1). NCBI lineage: Eukaryota > Dinophyceae > Suessiales > Symbiodiniaceae > Symbiodinium > Symbiodinium sp. CCMP2456. The sequence goes on along the minus strand of CAJNDV010030861.1, from coordinate 16,292 downwards.
ATGTAATGCGTACGTATAAATAGATACTTAAACCACCAAGCCAATAAATCAAATAAACAAACAAATGTGTATATACGTATATCGTATATATATATATGTATATTTTATGTGTGTCTGTACATGTATATATATATATAGATGTCTGTATCTAAAAATAGGAACATGTTTAACATAAGTGAACCAACACATAAACAAACAAACAAAATCTCTCTCTCTCTCTCTATATATGTATATGTCTACACATACAAATGATTACATACATATCCGCGCACATATATATATATATATATATGTTATAACCCCTTGGTATTATATGTATACACTTATATGCACGCATACATACATACTTACATACATACGTACATATGTACATACACAGATATATATATATATATATATAGATAGAGCTACACACGTACACGTACAAACATGCACACAGACATGTACCCATACATACGCGCATACATATTAATGGGGATCCATCCATGCATCCATCCATCCATCCATCCATCCATCCACCCAGCCGGCCATCCATCCATCCCCCCCTCCATCCATGCATGCATATTCGCATACTTACTTCTATACATACATACATGCAGGCATACATCCATGCATACATACATACATACAGGCATACGTCCATGCATACATACATACATACATAATACATACGGACATACATACAGGCATTCGCACATGCACACATACATACACACATACATACACACATACATACACACATACATGCAGACATACATACATACATACATGCATGCATACATACATACATACATACATACATACATACCGACATACATACATACATACATACATGCATACATACATACACACATACATACATACATACATACATACATACAGGCATACATGCGTACATACATGCATACATACATGCATAGATACATACATACACACACACACACTAACGTCAAGACAGGTGCACCACTAGTCACTAGATAGAGAGATTACGACTGGCTAGATAGCAAGTAAGTCATCCAAAGCTGAAGCCGGGCAGAGAGAGCTAACAGGGACGATGAGCTCATTGTGCCTGACTGAAATCCCCCGAACAAGCGCTCAACTTTTGATGAAGTCACTGGCTGTATTCGGACAGGCCGAGTTCCGGTTGCTTTTGCCACTTGTGTCCATGCCGGCCGGGACTTGTATTCTCATGCACATGAGCCATGTTTTTTTTTATTTGTGGGCTTTGGTTGCCTCTCGAGAAGCGTATGCATGAGGACATCGAGCCCTTCAAAGCCGCGGTGGGCGACAAGCATCATGACATCTTTTGAGAATAACTTAAGGCTGCTACGACGACTGCGAGTTCTGCTGCTGTTGCTGCTGCTGCGACGTTTTTAGGTATCGATAGTCATCGTCGTCGAGCAGCTGCAGCGGTAGCAGTTGCTGCAGCAGCAGTTGCTGCAGGAGCAGGAGCAGGAGCAGGAGCAGGAGCAGGAGCAGGAGCAGTAGCAGGAAAAGGAGCTGGAGCAGGAACAGCCACAGCTGCAGCCGCAGCCGCAGGCGCAGTGGAGTAGTAGTAGCAGCAGCAGTAGTAGCAGTAGTGGCAGCAGCAGCAGTAGTACTAGTAGTCGTCATCGTCGTAGTAGTAGTAGTAGTAGTAGTAGTCGTAGTCGTAGTACTAGTGCTAGTCGTAGTACGAATACTAGTACTACGACAGTTTCAGTAGGTTTACGTGGCGTGAGTCGTCCGGTGGCTTTGGACGAGGTATTTTCGCAACAGCGGTGTCTGGTGGTGGTGGTGGTGGTAGTAGGAGGAGAATCAATCAACCGATGATGATGATGATGACGAGGACGATGACGATGATGAAGATGATGCTGATGATGCTGGTATTGAGAAAGATTATGGTGAAGACAGCCATCACGAATATTACATGCACAATAAATGGCTGCGTGCCAACTGCGCTAAGGCTAACCACAGTTTGATTCTGAATAATTGTGATGACAAGAGAGCAGAGTAGTAGCAGTAGTAGTACTAGTACTAGTACTAGTACTAGTACTAATACTAGTAGTAGTAGTAGTAGTAGTAGTAGTAGTAGTAGATGGTGAAATTTTGGTATATCTTGGTAACATTTGACTAGAGCTAAGTTTGTTGGTGTTCGTTATGTAGAAGAATTGTTTCGTTCGAGCCCCCGTATTTTCCTGAACGAACATGTGTTCGACCTGAGGTATGGCAAGAGGTTGATCTTCACGAAGAAGAAGATGGGTGCCCAGACAGCCGAGGAGCAAGCCTCAGATACGCACTCTCTTCATACGGTTGTCAGTATCATCCTTGCCATTTCTAGCAGAACCTGCGTGTCTGTCCAGCGGCAAGTTGGAGGCTTTCGCGTTCAGCGTCATGCGTCGGTCCAGCGGCATGTAAGGCAAATGACAACGCCGGCGTAGCGGCGGCGAACCAGATTGTGGGCTTCTTCGAGAAGGGTGCCTCAGAAAGATGAACAGAGTGTCACAGAGAGATCGGATGTGGTGTGAGTGTGAGAGGAAGTGCAGTATGTCAGCTTGTAGAAGGTCACATGGGAAGTGCCCTGTAGGTTGTAATGAGCCATCTGATCGAAACTCTGTGCACAGATCGCTGGGATAGTTCTAGTCCTACGAGGCGAGACGCGCTTTTCTCTGAAAGCCTGAGAAGGCTGGTGGGTGTTTTTGGCTGATGGGTCTCAAGTTTCAGTATTTTCGATTCCCCAGAATGTCCGGGCCTTCCGACTTCAGACATGTTCTTCTCGCCCTTGCTGCGCTCGCTAAACAGGATGGCGCATAGGCATGGAAGGTGTCTTCAGTATGTCTGGGCTTCATCGTGTCTAGGCTGGTACGAAGGGGGCAGAAACAGAACTTGCCGCACCTATCGAAAGATGCCCTCAGCAGCAAAGGGATGCTTCCGTGGGTGGTCTACATGTTTACAAAGTGCACCCCGCAGCGACTTCCGTGGCTGTCGCCAGGCCTTCATTCATCACAGCCGCCTGGTCTGGTGCAAATCTTTTTTTGAATGAGTGGGTCCGAAGGAGTTGTCGACCAGCCTAACATCAGGATCAAGCTTTGCAGATCTCTCCAGTGCCTCATAAATTGTTCAAGTTGTAGCTGTTGCATGCTGCCACACCGTGTAGCCTCATTGTATACCCTTGGACAGCTCCTTCGTTCTGAGCAGCTACGATCTGCTCGGCAGATCGTGCCGGGCCACGAGAGCAATGCAAAACACCATAGGCGGATCGTAGGCGACAATGCTCCGAGGCAATATTCCCGAAACAGTTCTTCAATGAGATCTTGACTTCGTGGCCCTGGTAATGTTTTCGCGAAGTGGTGCTGACGGCTTCAGAAGTCTGCGAAGGAGAGATCCAACTTCTGAAGCCTTTGTGCCTCCGAAATCTTGGTTGCAGAGTGCTGTGCTGGCAGTGTCCTTTCTACCGAAGAAGAAGGCTCTCGCGTAAAATATTACTCTACGCAGCAAGACAAGAAGGAGACTGCTACGAGCACTTTGTATGTCAGGTGGTGACAACTGTACTCTTATGAAGACAGGTCACACTGGGGTGCTGGCTTGCTGGGACAGTGGTCGCCACCGGGTCATTAGGGCTCTAGGTTGCATGAGATGGTCGATATCGTCATGCTTCTATTGACACATGGAGGGCACATCGTTCCACGATGAGTTTCTGGCGGTTCGAGCTGCCAATCGCAAAATGTGCATTGCAGTGCAGACGCGATGCAATTGCAGGCTCTGGCTCTGTTCCTTGCATTCTCTTTTCTTTTATGACTGAAGCTTGCTCATAAATGTGACATGTACTTCTGAATATCCCTCTTGCCCTGAAGCAGTTCTACATGCTTGTTCACGAATGTAACGAACCAATCTCAGTCGAAGGAACGAGCTTGATAAAATGGATTTGTCCGAGGTGGTGAAGGAGGATCAGATCTGCTCGGTCAACGGTGAGTGCCGGGATCTCAGTGAGCGGCTCCAGTTCTCCGTGATGGTCCCCATCTTGTGCGTCATTCATGCACGGTGAGGTAGCGACACAGCACCTCGAATGCCGTGACCGACATCGGATAGCGTATGTGTGACCTGTTCCAACAACGGTGAGGCGAAACTTGCGGTCACAGCAGACAACCATAAGTAGAAAGGTTCCATATGCACGGTGAAGACAAACTACTGAAGCGTGACTCTAAGTTCGCACAGGTCCGTCCGACCTCTCACCCAGGTAATCTGAAGCATATCGGAGACCCTCAGAGCTCGAATGCGTGTTAACGTTGCAGTCAACCCCAGGCGAAGTGGATGTGATGAAACAGCTGCTGAAGACCGAGACTGTTCTCCCGGCAGGTTTTGCATCCGCTTCATGGGCCCTCAGTATGCTTTGTCCTTCTCGGCATAGCCATGAGGTTCCCTTCCTTGGACCTCATGACAGGACATCCTCTTGGTGTTTCAGCTCCACGCCCAGATTCTGGGCAGGGTTGTGCACTTTCAAGTGTGTTCCAAACATCCGGAAGTGGGGCTTGGGTGCAACTGCGATGCCAGCGCTGAGTTCTTTCTTGTGCAGCTTCTTGAAGTTTGGGGTGGGTGTTCTTATCTCGCAGTGTTGACCATGTGCTCTTTTCAAGCGGGAGGGCTTGCGGACTAAGCTTCTGGATTCCTGAAGAACTTTTTGCCAAGAGGACCACCAACAAGAAGCTGGAGGGAATGCCCAAAGCCAGGCAAGCGCCGAACGAAGATCCAAAGTTCGGCAGAGGGTCCGGACTTGTTGGCTACTATAATGAGTAAGTTTGTTCCCTTATAGTCCGCGGTATAAGCATACGACAACAACATACAACAACCCACGCGAAAGCCCAACTATTGGACTACACGTTTCAGGGTCCCCACAGTGGCATCTCCCACAACCGGGGCAGAGGCTCCCGGGCCACTCATCCAGCACCTCGCTCAGCTCGGTCACATCTTCGCCCTGGTTTCTTCCGGTTGTGGCAGCGACCCCCCGCCCCAATCCCGCGCAAAGCGACTGAGATTCTGCTTTGGTTGAGAAATTTTGGATATCTGGACCCGAATCAAAGCACAATCTTTGTGTGTTTTTTTCTTTGCTTTTTGCGTCTTCCCGTACCCACGAGCCCAGGCTAGGATGACACCGCTGAGGGCACCTAGCTCCGAGCTCCCCTCGCTGCTTCTGATGCTCTGGATGGGTGACCGCATGATGCCCAGCAAGATCTAGCTGTTTAGGTCGGCGCAAACCAGTTTTGTTGTTTGCTCAAAAAACTGATAAGCAGCTGCAAACGAACCAGAAGCCATACAATGACAACGAGTTCTCTTGCAACAAAGCACCCAGACCCTGAAGCCTACCCCCAGCCGAAATCCGAACAGCCCCGACTGTCAGTCGTCAGAACGACCTCTTTTCCACGAGGCGGAGGAGAAATGCTGAGTATGCTGAACCGATTGCGAGTTGAAAGTTACAGACGGTGGAAGCAGGTCGTTCAATCTGTGAACTCCTGCTGTTTCGCTGCCTGCCCGATGGCACCAACCTGGAATACCAAACCCTAAATCCTAAACCCGAAGCATAAGTAGAGAAACCCTAAACTTTGCAACCCAACCCTAGGGGGAGGGTGGCGAGGTCGCACCGGAGCAAACCAAGACTGCTCTCCTGCGATTGGTGATTGGTTGCATTCATGAGTTTAAGGAAGAGATCGACCGCTCTAAGCAAAAACAACCGGAAACGTACAGCCAGCTTGATCGAAGAGGGATGTACTTGGCATCACCATCGAGGAGATTCAGCTTAAACTCGAGCATCTTTCCATGCAGACTCAGACTGACAAATGGATGAAGCTATTGACTGTCTTGTGCTGTAGACAGCCCAACTCTGCAGCTTCTTTCCATTTCCCGAGCTGCTGTCCCGGCACAACTACCCATTAATTACTGCCAAGAGTCGATCTCGTCCATGTCTCGGAATCCGGATGCTTGCAGCGCACGAAGTTCCCTGTTTGAAGGTTTCAAGAGTCTCAGGGTGCGCTTGGGCGCTTTGGCGCACGCAGTGCACAGCGGCAGCAAGCTCCGCGCCCAGAAGTGGCACAGCCTCTGAATCTCGGAAGCTCCCGTGTACACTGGTTCTGACGCACCAAGTCGAACCCACAGACGCCCAAAGACGAGATGTCGCTTGCGAGCGGTGGCGAAATGCAAGCCAGACCAAGACTGGTCAACTTAACACTCCGGAACTGGTGTCCATTGCATTGCACATACTCTGCTGAAACCCGGAGCTTGGCTAGAAGGCTAGACGTTGCAAGACTTGTACGCAGAACACAGGTCGGCATGATATTCGTGTTTGCGGGGGTCAGAGAAACCAGACTGTGTAAGTCGCAGAGAGTTGAGAGAGCTGGCTCGTTTTTTTGAAGCTGCTCCGCTATACTGAGCTGGGTTCCTAGTTTTCACGAAGGTGGTTGGCAGCGTTGTGGGATGCTGAGTTACTGCCGTCTTGTTATCTCCTGGATGATCCCATTTTCTGCTAAGTATCTTGTAATGCTAACTCAAACTGAGTTGCTTAAAAAAGCACCGAGGTGAAAGATGCTAAAGCGTAGGGCTTTTGGGGTATCAATGGTTGAATGTCGATTGCTCTTGTCGGGGGTTGAGATGATGGATTTTTCTCATCCCCGCCTGGTCATTTTCAGGGCTGAAAGCGTTTGCTCTGGGTATGTTCAGTCGGATACCAAAGTCAGAAGTCCCAGCAGTGCCAGGGGAATGGGCCCGAAGGGATTGTGACGTGACTTCAGCCAGCCTCAGAGAGTGGCTCAAGCTCCAGCACAAAATCGGCAGGAGCTTCGAGACTACATGTAGTTACTAGCTGCGCATCATCTGGATCCAGGGTTTGAAAAGCAGGACATACGGTTGTGCGTACAAGTTAGTATGCGTGGCTAAGAATATTTCGAATCATCTGGCATCACTTCCAGCAGCTCTCAGTCACCTAGCAGCCCTCAGTCCACCTTACCCCTGACATCGCAAGGCCACTAGTTCCGAAAAGCCAGATTCGTTGTAATTTGCCTTCGGTGTACAGTCCTCGGGCCCAGAAGCCACCACCAGGACGGTTGGTCTCAACACGTACTGTACTGGAGTGCCAGTATTACCTGAAAGGCTACGCGAAAGCTTCAGATCTTCGCGTCCAGCTTTTCGGAGAGTTGGTGGTTTGTTTCATGGCTCAGACCCTGCCCTAAAGTGGTCGAAGCCCCAACCTCAGGCTCCTCCTGGTATAGGAGCTTTCGGCTACAGTCTCAGTTGGATAAAGGGCTCCTCCAACAAAAACTGAACTTTAACCCGACACCCAAGTTTGTCAGAGCTCGGAGTGGCGCGGGTTTCGAGGCAACCAGGCCTAGCACACACAAAAAAGCCCTTTTCCAATCTGTTATGGTCCTGTTGCAATGTGAGTGGCAATGCTTTATGAAATCCTGGCTGCCAGTAATCAGAGCAAGGTGCAGGTATGAGGGGTTGCAGCAGTTGTTAGGCACTCAACATGTTTGCCTTTACAGTATTGGTCCATTTTCGGTAGACTAATATAGCTGGATATCAAACCAACTTGTCATATTTGAGGCCTGCTGTGGGGTTGGAGAAAAGAAGGTGCTATGGCTTTCATGGTGTCTGCGATCCGACGACTCAGAGAAAATCCAGCACATGTTGGCTCGGCTACATCTTGGCATTCAGCATTCAGCATAAACATGCTGCTTTGGCAGGAGCCGCAATGCATCTTCTCCGAAAGCCACATGGCCGCATTCGGAATGGCTGTTACCCCTGAAAGACGCATGAAATGCTGGATGAGCGGCAGCGGGCTGCCGGAAAGAATTTTTGCTCACATCTCCCCTACATGACACTCAACTCCAACGAGTCCTGTCTGAGGGTGACAACTGGGGCGGAGAAGATGGCCAAGACGGCCGTCCGGTCCCAAGAAACTTCTTCTAGGATAAAAGCTTTGCGAGGGCCACATGCTGCCAGTAGTATCTCGGCTGGTCAGTTGCCTTTGCTGATGCTGGTGCATCTCCCAAAGCTTCAAGACTTGGAACTGGCTGCCTCTGCTGCCTGTGCCGAGACCTTCAAAAGCCAGAAGTACACCTTCCAGAACATGCTGGAGATGCAGGCCGACGCAGCAAGAAATGGCAGGTGAAGAAATAAGATCACCACCTGGCAGAGAAGGGTAGAGGGGGCTTATCGGCACAAGCTGCCACTCCATACATTCCCGTCCTGTTATGTGTCATTGTTCCAGCCGGCATGATGCCTTTCGTACCCTGTGCCCTCAGGTTCGGATACTGCTGGAAGAGGATGCAGAAGGCATGCTACAGGCAGGGTCAAGTCAGACAAATGTGTCAAGCTATCCAACAGCGGCTTGAGTGCGGCGATGCCCGAACGCCAGAGGCTGCAAAGCAGGACCTGGATACTGGCATCCCGGTGGTCGGGTGACCAGATTGCAGTGTACAGATGAAGTTGTCTTGAATGCACTTAGCGGATCTTCGCTTTTGCTGTTTGCACTAGAAGTGGTAGAGCTGATAGCCTCGGCTTCGCACGGCGGGGCCCCGGTCATGCCGTCCAAGATGGCTACTGCTGGTAGGTGGGGCATACAAGTCTGTAACATCAAGTACTGACGAAACAGGAAGCCCTCCACCTTGCAGCACTCAAACAGTTTAATGCAAACGGAGCTTGATGCGCAACTGTAACACCTAACAGGACTGTGCCTTCTGTCAGCATGATCCAAGGAAGCGCAGGGAAGAGCATGCAAGGAGGATCCGGGAACAGTACAAGCTGATCGTCGACGCGTGGCTGAGTTGGAGCTCTGAATTTGGCATCGTGCAACCCCAGCCCGAAGCCAGAGGCAGCAGGAGACTGTTTGCAATCGAACGTCTCTTGCAACGACACGTTTGCCCTCTCGGCTTGAGTGGAAGGAGAGAGAGAGTAAGTGAACAGAAGAGAAAGCAAGCCTGCAGGGCGCCAACTACGATACCTAGGTTCTTGTTGTTTCGATTGCTTTTCCTGGGTTTGCTGCAGCCCCTTGCGGTTGCACTTCTTTTTCGTGGCTGGTGCTAGCTAATGAAAGAACGCGAGACAGAGTGCGCAAGAGGTGTTCGTTCCAAGGCGACCCGCAAAAGCTTTCGAAGGGCATAGTAGTGTTTAGTTTCAATGCAAACCGGCTGCTCCTGAGGCTAGGGTTGCGGGAACACGGAGTGCACGGGCGAAGAGACACACATCACGCCAGTAAAGTGAGTGGAAGCAAGTTTGAGACAAGGACAACAGGGAGATCTTCTTGCGAACTCAAGCACAGCCGAGGGGTTAAGCATCTATTTTCGGTTTGCTTCGTTCAGCTTGAAATGTGATCCTCTTCCAAGTGACCGCCTTTGTCGAAGGCCACCAAAGCCTTGTGATGTCGTGATACATGCCGATTTTAGGCTGTGATTGGCAAGCGCGCGGCCCAACAGAGGCCTTGATGTTGGGTCAGTCTTACATGAGTTTCATTCCTTTGCGAGTGCAGTCTCGACGTATGGCCACTTCCGAGGATACTACTCGACCTTTCATGGAGTCTTGCCTGAAGATGGGTCTTGGGGGGTCGTCTGGTGCTTCGACAAGTAAACTTGCGGATCGCCCTGGAATCTTCTGCTAGGTTTTGACCTTGCCCATATGCCATATGCCCTTGTTACAGTGTTGATGTGTCCGGATCGCGAAAACGTGCACATTGGGGACGGGTTGCCAAAACCTCGCAACATATCTTCCAAGATTCTTGCCGTGTCTGTGCTTCGAGGAGTTTACGGTACTCCCTGAGCAGTTCAGAACTGCTTCTTGGCTGCAGTTTAGGGCTAGAAGATGTCTCCAGAGAGAGCAGCCCGCACCAGAAGTACGCGCCTTGTAAAGCTTTCGCTGGGGACTTCTCCAAGGGACCTTGGCTCCTGAAGATGGCGGAGTATCGCGATTCGCTTTCGTCAGCCGTCAGACTGAGGTCAACATGCGATCTCCCATGGTCCTCCTGACTGTCGCAGCCCCTGTTTTGAGATTGCTTGATGGAGTGCCGGACTTTATGTGCCCTCTGGTGCCCTTGCACGCGACTTCGTGTTTCAGGTGGGGATCTGCTTGCCCGATGGCGTGCTGAGCATTATCATGGTCGCTGTCCTGAAGATCTGCCATCCTTTTTGGCTGTTGCTACGTACGGTATGTCAGGCAGATGACAAATCAGAGTAGCTCTGGTTCTTTGTATACGTGCCACATGTGCCGACATCACCAGTGTATCTTTGCGTAATTATGTGAGTATGCATGCTACGTGCATCTGTAGAGTGTAGACATGCTTGGCACGCATGTGTCCATGTACGTGTACCTTGTGCATCCAGGTGCATATATAGGGTATGCATGCAGTGTTCGAAGGTTGAATATGTGCTCATGTCTAAATGTAGTGTTCGCCTTTGCCGGCATGAGCTTGAACATCTACTGATGTGTGTATGGTGCGCTGTTAGCAGCAGCGCATGCATACACAGTTACACAAGGCTGCATTGCTGAACTTTGTCCATGTATGTGCATGTATATCTACAGAAGGTTCTGCCATGGGATCTATGCTTGCAGCATCATATGTGTAGGATGTCGGCACCTGTCAGGTTTTGCATGAAACCAGTGGAACACATGTACATGCTGGCAGCATGCATGCCAGCATCTGTGTATGGCATCGTATGGCATGGCATGACGCGGCATGATGTGGCGTGACGTGGCATGACGTGGCATGACACGGCATGGTGTGGATGCATGGATGCATGGATGTATACATGCATGCATGAGTGTGACTTGTATCTTGCGGCTGTAATCTTGTATACCCAGGTAAAGCAGAAGCTGACACCGTCGGAGTTGGCCTTCACCATCAATGCAGGCTGCCTGACCTCGAAGGGCAGCTTTCGGCTGTTTGGATGCTGCGGTATTGCCTTTGCATTTTGCAGGCTACCTCCGCACACCCTCGGCGAAGAAAGTCCGTGCGGTGACCTGTCTGCAAGATCCTTGGAATCTGCGCTCCCCTGGGCTAGCAGACCCCGGCAGGACAGCCTGGAGGAGGCGGTTCTCTCCTTCGGTCTGCCAGTTGGTTTTGCGCCCCTCGGCTTCCAGACTGGGCATCTGCCTGTGGAACAAGGAATCCATGATATCCATGTCTGGGAGGCTAGATGTTAAGTAGGTGTTAGGTTGTGTAAGAACTCCATCGGGGACTTTCCTTGCAAGCACAGGCGAGAAGCGCTTCTGGAGGATGTCGGGTCTTGGCCTCGGCTGAAGCGCCCTGGAGTCCCTTTACTGCTACAAGGAGCTAGCACCATTACTGTTTCATTGTTGCTGTGTCCGATCCTCGACGGAGTTGAGGCGCAGCGAAGAATCTGGTGCACTTGGTAAGACACCTGGCGCCACTCCGCGGGGTGGGGCAACCCCCCGACCATCTGTGCCAGACGTGCAGGCGGGCAATGGCATACTCCAAGAAGAAAACCAAAATAGCATCAGGCATTTCGAAGAGATGGATCACCAGTAGCAGACCACAGCGCAAAAGCGGCCAGCAATGGGAGGAATGAATCAGCAGATTTCATCGGATGATTGAAAAGTTGGAATGCGCGAAAACCAAACGGAAGCAAGGCTTGTTTCTCGATTGCAGCAGTCTTACGACTCATGCGCTTTGGTGTTGCACGCAGGTGCAGCCTCAACGGCTGCCTCCGAAGGCTGGAATGGGTGCGGATCGGGTTCCCAGCGCTGCGGACCAGGAATGGGAAGCGTTGATGCAGCAGGTGGCTTGGCATCTCATGGGCTCTTGAAGCTATGCGAGTGCCACGCATCCATGCATGCTCTCATCTCGATGAGCGACACTTCTTCAAAGCCATTGTCTGACTTTCGGATACACACGGACTCGTTTTGAAGAGAGAATGTACATATGTTGCCACTAGAAGCATGTTGCATTGGGAAGATCTATCTTACAGGAATGTTGCAGTCGCGCACGGCTGCCGCCTGAGTGGCCTGCATGGCAGTGCTGCCTCCAGGCACAGCCCCAGCGACTCCCACCGAAGCCTGGAATGGCTGGGGATCGGGCTCCCAGCGGAGCAGAGCAGGAATGGGAAGCGTTGATGCAGCAGGTGGCTTGGCATCTTATGGGCGCTTGGCATTCGAAAGCGACCAGCATTTGGCGGTGTGTCTTGAAAGCCTTCGTCTGGTTTTGTACACTTGAGGGTTTTCTCTTGATTTGTTGCTGTGCGCTGCCGTGACGACGACGCCGAAATGAAAGCAGCCAGCAAGCAACGTGGCGATATGTGGCGATCTGCTGGCTCCAAACTTGAAAGCACTGAGCAGCGAGACGCATTCACGATGGAACATCTTCGTGATTGGAGCGACGAACGATATTGGAGCTTCCGAAGCACTTGATACACAGCGTACTTGAATCACCGCATCCGCAGTGTCGTTTCATGATGCGACACTGTGCGAAGTGTCTGTGGCCCTTGACGGCAGCACATTGCACAAGACAGTGCAGACAGAGACTCGCCTTAAACGAGTATAAACAGGCGGGCATTATTTCAGCATTGGACAAGAAGGGCTATCCCACCCACGAATGCATGTTGCTGCTAGCCTTAGGGATGCGTTTCGGCCGCCTCCGTGATACATGACAGTTTTTTTCTGCAGGCGCAGCCTCAGCGACGTGGAATGGGTGCTGATCGGGCCTCCAGCGGAGCAGACCAGGAATGGTCAGGGTTGATGCAACAGCAGGTGGCTTGGCATACCTCAAGACTCAAGCTCTTGTTGGTACGTGTTGTTACAGCTGTGTTGGGAAAGCATGGCTTGTTCTGTGCAGGCGTCGCATCGGCCTGCTCGCGGGCCAGTTAGGGCGGGCAGCGCTGCCGACCAAGAATGGGAAGCGATGCTGCAAGAGGTGCATAATCATGTGTGATCGAGTGAGTCGTGCCTACTCATTCGCTTTTTTGTCGCGAGCAGCACGCAGTTGCATCGACCGCAGGCGAAGTCTTCTCGCCCAGCGCACACACCGACTGTTGCAGAAATGGAATGGCAAGCACCCTGCCAGGCCTGTTATTGGCTCCGTGTCTTGCTCTGTACAAGCTCCTCTGACATGCGTTCATAGGCTCCATGCCAGCCTGGGCAGAACGAGTGGGATGCCTTCCTCCAGCAAGTCCCTGCACTGCACACGGTGTGCTCATTACTTTACATCTGCTTGGATCCTTTCATGACTCCTTCAACCGAGGAGCTGCAGAAACAAAGATCATCCAGGATGCCGGAGGCAGATCCCCAGGTAATGCACGCACCCGCTGCACTTGGCTCTGGAACCTCGACCCCATCGCAGCCGCCGCGGCCACGCTCGGCACACACATCCTTTGCAAGACAGCCGCCACCGTGGCAGCACGGTGTCAACATGGCTGAGACCCAGGCAAGGCAAGCCGGCACCTATGCGGTCCAGAGCCACCCTAGCCATGCTGGCCATCGTTCGCTTCCCACACGCCCAGCTGGTTCGAAGGAGTCCAATTCGTGGCCAAGTCGCTCCGTTCCCTCGGAGCCTCCTCCGCTGCCTCCTCCTTCCCGCGCCCCTCCCACGGCAGCCGCGGCAGCCCAGGCGCCTCCCACAGGCACCTGGCCGTGTGGGACACAGCCAGGATGCGAGGAGACGGAGGGCTGGCCGGGCAGCTCGATGCGGCAGGCCCAAAGCGTGCAAAGAGTAGCGTCTCTTCAACAAACCGATCGTCTTTGGTTTTTCACGGCCTAGTTGCCACAAGCTTCTGGCTGGATAGGCTGGGTCTTAGGTCTTCTCGTCACTCGAAAGCTGCTTGGCAGGATCACGCAGCTGGCATGACGAGGCCGCCGGCCAGATCGTTGCTGCCTGAACCTTCAACCCCAAACTACGGATCCACAGTAACCTTCTCGAAATCTAGTCTTTCGCTGGTGCATGCTGTCCAGTCTGTCCAGGTTGAGAATGGAAAGGCATTGCGAGACATGCAAGATATCCCCCAAGTCTGATGGGGGTTTTGCTTGAGAGTTCTGCTGACCCTCACTCTGCTCAGACCGGCAGCCCCCACTACAGATGCCATGCCAGGAGGCAGGACCATGCGCAATGCATGACAACACATGCCAATCATGTTCTGACGTTTGTATGCAGTCCACAGCCGCCAGCATCGCTGATCAGCTGCTCTTGCGATATGACCTACATTGCCATTCCTGAATTCCAAACCGATAGGTAACTCCGTGCATGCCACGAATCTCAGCCCGGCAAAACAGCCCTAGGTATCGTGCCACGCGGATTCATCCCAGTCGAGGGCCAGGCGCCGTGTCGGGCGGATGTCTTCGAAAGGCTTGTTTTAGCCTGACGCTTGAGAGAGGGCGCTGATCTCATCAAGTCATGAAGTTTGTCAGGTGGAGCATGAAAAATTCCCTGCTCGACCGTGTTTGCTGAGTCTGCATGTCGTGTTGAAGCTGAGGAAGTCTATTTAGCTACCAAGTTGATGTCTCTTTTTTGATGAGGATACGTCTTAAGGTCAGTCTCAGCAGATTCGGTTTCTTCGTCAGTGCCAGGCCTTCGGTACGAGATTAAGTAAGAGCCGCTCAGTTAATGACCATGAAGCCTCCGGTCATTGACGACTCTGCAGGTGGAGTTCTTCTCGCAGCCGCTGCGCCGCTATGTGCCAGCTTTGCTAGTGGGCCTTGCGGTGGAAGCGACAAGTCCTCGCCCGAGAAGTGTCGTGAAGGACCCGGGAACTGAATGGAACTGAAGGCTTTGAAAAGATCGGCATAAGACATGAGTCAATGAGGTGCCGGGCCGCCGGGCTCCCTCTGCGTCGTTCCTTCGGGCTGCGCTCAGCTGCTGTTCAGCATAGTCCTGCGTGCGAGAGACCAATGTAGGGGTCGGAATAATTAGCAACAATATCCTCTGATAGTCTCGGTATGAATAATTATACTAGCATGTACCCCAAAGCCTTTTTCCAATTACTAAGGCCCCTTCCTTAGCCTGAGGGGATCTCAAGGGCTTGGCGTGAGTTCATGATGGTTCATGAATCATGACTCAGATGGCATGTTGATCTGATTTTGCTTTCGCTGCTCTTGCGGCTTTGTGAATTGACAGATGGCTGCATGACGGCAGTCACTGTCACTCTAACCATCCCTATTGCCCGCGATCGGCACGTAGCTCCGAGAGCTGTTGTAGTCCAGTCACGTCTCTGGCTGCAGCCACTGTTGCTGCGCACGGAGAGGCAAGTTCTTCATCCGTCGAGCTTCCGTAGGACGCTCCTTGGCTGAAGTCATCATGCAGTGATCAACATCCTAGTCATCATGGTGTTTATCATCATCCCCATTGTGCCACCGTTACCATCATCATGGCTATGATGGCAGTCGTCGGAGTTCAGGTGGTTTTGGTTGTGGTGGTGGTGGTGGTAGCAAGTAGAAAATAGTGTGCAGCAAATAGAACGCAGCAACTTGTAAGTAGTATGTCCCTAGTGGTAAGAAGCATGTGGTAGGTGGTAGGTGCCCCTAGTGGATAGTAAGTAGGGGGTAGAAGAAGGTGCTGCTGCAGCTGGTGGTGGTGGTGGTGCTAGTTACACCTAGCTTGGGGTAACATACGACCGTGCCTGGTCGTGCAGGAATTTGCAAGCCTGTGGTCTGCATCTCCAGTGCCAGCAAGTTTGATCCAGTTCGGGGGGTGGCGGTCAGTGAAGTGCCTTAGCAGAACCCGCTTTCCAGGCTTCGCTTCCCGTCGTGAGAGGGCTGTTTGGCAGATTAATCGATGATCGATTCTTAGCCCTGGACTGATTGGCTGTGGATTTCAATCGGGACTTGAGAGAACTTAAGGTCAGGGCATTGTCACAGCGGTGTAAAGTGCATGTTCGTTGTTTGCCAAGCTACCGACCAGACCAGTGCTGGAACTTGCTCCAAGCCGCTCTCCCCCTTGTGGTTTTCGGGGGTTTTCGGCTGACAGCTTAGGCTGAAAAGCGGCCAGCTGTTTACATGCCATAGCTCAACGCAAAGCATCCCCGAAGGGTTCCAGGTGATGGCAAAGACACGAAATCATCACCTGCTCGATCCAGTTTCACCTGAACGCGGGGTAATGATCGTGGGCTCTTGAACAACAACATACTGGCTTTCCGGTCATTGCTCAGGGCAGACTTTCTTGGCTTGACCAGGCGACGGATGTTGTATGGGGGGAGCTACTTCGCCTTCATAGTTGGCTCGAATGCGCATATAAGACCTTTGTAGTTCCCAGGCAAAGCTCGTGCCAGCTTCGTTTTGCCCATGAAGATCGTAGCAGCCTCGTTTGCAGCACTCGCGGCGCTGGTTTCGGC
>CAJNDV010030846.1:24264-34654 GCA_905221635.1 Symbiodinium sp. CCMP2456 | reverse complement strand
ATACATACATACATACATACACTGCGAGAATGGAATTAGTTGGGTCCCCAAATCCAGAATCAGGATGGTCTTTTGGGACCCACTTCCGTAATGGTAGTATACATGGACTTTCTGGGGAAATACCAAGCTTCGGCCCTTTGTGTCGTCGAGGCCCGCAAGGTGCCTCTCCAACTGAAGGCGGCCCTACCCGATCCAGCACAGCACCCAGCATCCGGGGTCATAGCGTGAAGGATGATTGCCTGCCGGCTTAGTAGGTCGCCGTCAAGTTGCTTTTCGGTTCTGGAGTCATAACTCAACCGTAAACCCCAACTGAAGCATAACCACTGCCAAGGACACCTTAAAGATTAGTTTGTCGGGACGATCAGCGAGGATGTGCACGGTTTTCTTCAGCAAGTGAGCCGTTTTTGGTGCCGACTTCGGCAATAGGCTCTCAAACTGAAGCGGTGAGGTTTCTATGGCTTCTAAGGGTATGCGTCGGGTGTTCAAGTTGTGCAGTATGGTGTTTGGACGCATGGGTGCTGCCCTGCGGAGGAGCACTGAGCAGGGAAAGCACTGAGAATGCTACTGTCCTAAAACCCTACATCCAAGACGACAAGAGTGTGATGGGTGGGTGCCACGACAAGGAGCCCAAGACCTGGAACCCTCAACCATCCTCCAGCTCGGCAGCTTCAATGCACATGACATGTTAGCGGTCGTGGGAGCTGCTGCGCTGTTGGCCGTCATGGGCGTAAAGTCTCGACTTGTGCTTCTAGGATATGCCCTGAATCTGCTTTTAAGTAAATACAGACTCGAGCTGCCACAAGGAACTTGTCCTTGTTCTTAAGTAAAAGTACATTCTGGCTCCTCCCAGAAACATTGTTGACTGGCTTGTTGACATCGCTGCTACTCGGGGCGTGAGTAGTGTCGCGGGCGCGGGTTAGACCATGTTCGTCACTGCAGCTATCGTTGTTTTCCGCCACAAAAGATTTCAGCCGCACGAGGCGCAAGTTTAATTCTGAAAACAAATCAATCGGTATCTGGAGCCGCAAGAGCACCCGTTGAAACTGAAGCTTTCCCAGCCCTCGAGCCTGCAATGGCCATGGCGTCGACGGTGCGGGTGACGGTGCTGAACCTCGCAGGTGCAGGGAGAGAGATAGAGAGAGGTGAGTACAAGATGGGATCTGATAAATTTATGGCCTGCTTTAGCCGAGCAGTTTAGGGAAGGCAGAGACAGTCGTTCTGTTCCTCGGCGCATTGAACCTGCAGGGTGCACGTGCTGAAGCAGCGCGCCCAAAACCCATGCCACCTTGAGTTATGGCAGATAAGGTTCACCTTGGAATCCCAACCCAAACCTACAAAACCCTGCTCTTTATTGTCCGGTCCTTATAACACCCTTATTAGGTTTATACTAAGAACTAAGACCCTATAAAAACAAGGGGTTGGTGGGTTAAGGCAAACCTTCTCATTACGCATAATGCAGGCCAAGGGCCCTACATCCGTTTAGGGTACAGGTTTCAAGTCGTTTCAATCAGGGACTTGCGCGAGTTTTCCGAGCTCAGACTGGCTAGGTTGCATGCAACTCATCCACTGACCCATGGCCCCCCTTTTCTTAGGAGAATGCCTTCCAACATTAATCAGAGTCTCTGCACCCTGAACTCTGAACCCTAAGCCCTAGCTGCCCTAGCTAATTCTGTGCTGGTTTCCTTTCTAGCCAGTCACTTCAGAATCCCCGTGAGCACTTTGCACAAGCCGTTTCGCGATACCATCTGTGGCATGTACACCCTGCTGTCTTTAGTGTTCTTGGGAAGTGTTTCTGCTTCAGGGGATTATGACAACTGGTCTCTGTGTTTTTGGTTCTTATAGGATCCTTAAGGGAGCATGGCTCAAGGGGGGAGGGTCCTAGGAAGCTTTAGGGAACTTAAGGGAGTACTAGGGAGAATTGGAGATTACTGGGTTATATACCCCCCTTAGAACCCCCTCCCTTAAGATTCCATAATAACACATGTCCATAAGGTTTGCGACCCTAAACCCTGCACAGATGTCAAGTCGAAAGCTTTCCTAGTTGATCTCGAAACATTCCTTCAGAATCCTTTGGTTAAGATGTTGCGTAGCCCTTCCTGCCCTACTGTTCGGACGTGGTTGTCGCTTTGAGGTTGGTTTATGCTGTTTCTGTGGTTGTTTAATTTGAGGTGTGTGGTTTAGGGCTTAGGGTGCATGGGTTAAACCCCCTAAGAGCCCAGATACTTGTATAGTTGGTTACTGGGATATGGGTGCTGCAAGGTTTGTATAGTCTTTACGGAACAGCAGCCCTCCCTCTTTTTGCACATCTGTCAGTCTGTCAGTGTGTCTGTCTGTTTGTCTGTCTGTCTGTCTGTCTGTCTGTCTGTCTCTCTACCTCCCTATCTATCCATCTATCTACCTATCTGTTTATCTCTTTCTCTATCCATTTATCCATCTATCTGTTTGTCTATCTATCTATCTATCTATCTGTCTATCTATCTATCTATCTACCTATCTATCTATCTATCTATCTATCTGTCTGACTATCTATCTATCTATCTATGTGTGTATAAATAAATAAATCAATAAATCATTAAATAAGTATATATATATATATAGAGAGAGAGAGAGCAGGTTGCTGTGGTGCCTGGGGTTTTGAAGACCCCACAGCCTCCTCTTCTGTATACTTATAGGCACATACATACACACATACATACATACATACATGCATGCATGCATGCATGCATGCATGCATGCATGCATGCATGCATGCATACATACATACATACGTACACATATGACCACTTTTAGACATCTACAACAATAGATAGGTAGTTGGGCTTCTGGGGCTTGACATGCATGTTGCGGCCAGCCCCACTCGCGTGTTCCTCGGCTCGGCACAGGGGAGCTGTGGCAGACACAGGACTACGAACAGCGACCGAGTTGGCATGTGTCTCCAGTCTACACACTCAAGGTAGTCGAGGGTTGTGGTATCCACATGGACTCTTTCTGCACCGATCTTTGCAATTTGTTCCTTCTGGTGTTCCGGGAAGACGGTTGGGACCAGAGACGCTTGTGGCCATGCTGAACTTTCGCTCGCGGTCTTCCTCGAAGCAGGCCGGCGACTCAAATGCGGTATGAACTAGTCTGCTTGGGTGAAGTACGGTGAAGTGCAACTGGGAGTTTTTTGAGGTTGAAGTTGGAGGTTTGTTGCGAGTTCACTACCGGCATAGTGACAGATGAAGTGCTTCGCGGTGTATATATACCTATCTCTGGTGCGACCCGGGTCGTAGTCTCCAATTCAGGAGGTTCTGCAACGGTTCCACGTTCTTGATCCGAGCCCCAAAGTACAACATGAGCTGTCCTCTCTTGCCGCTGTAAGCCAGTCACCCGTACATAGAGAATGGGGAGGCTTCTATTTGGAAGTAAGGCGGTCTCCTTAACTCTAACCCTCAAGAAAAGACGACATTTTTCAGTAAAGCTGTGCACGGCGAAGAGCTGAGACTCGTTGTAGGTTCTGTGTACGGGGTCTTTCGCACCTGAACTCTGCTACTAGTATAGGAGCCTTAATAATTTGAATAGGGTTTGGGGGTATATTACACTAGAATCATAATAAGGAACCCCTAAAACCCTATTCTAATTAGTAAGGCCCTTACAGTACAGTCTTTTAGGAATGCTATTGCTTTCCAGTGTTGTGCGGTTATGTCTACTGGCAGTCCCTAATTCCTAAACCCAAAACCCTAAACTAAACCCTAAACCCTGAACTAAACCCTAACTGGAGCCCCTGGGCTACAGAGGGGTCACAGTCAAAGTCGCAGCACCGGGCTCTTAGGGAATCGGGGTCCCCTTGCGCGCTGCTGGGCCCCTGCACCTGACAGCCTCATTGAGGCGTCTCCTCCCACGAAAACGCGCCGTGGAGTTAAGGCCATGGGGCTCCCGCGGATTCGGACGGTGCTCGAAACTCTGCAGGAGTGCCGGGCTTTGGCCTTGCAGGTTCTGGGAGGAGGCCTACTGGTTGGTTTGCTCGTCTATCGGTCGATCCAACCCACCCTCCGGGTGGAGGAGCCGAAAGATCATGAGAAAAGACCGCTAAAGGTGCTGCCATGTATTCGGGCCAGACGTTCTGTTTTCCCGAAATCGTACGTGGATCGGGAAGTGAGTCCAGAGATCGTGCAGAGCTTGCTAGAAGCTGCGATGTGGGCTCCCTTTCATGGCCCACGTCCTCCGTGGCGCTTTGTAGTTCTCGGTCGGTCTGCAATGGTGGAAATGCAGAAGATGACGCTGGCATACTATGACGCCAATTGGCGAGAAGTGGGCTGGGCCTCAGGAAAGCGGGGCTCAGAGGCAGAGTATCGTCAATGGCGGCACAGCACAGAGGAGGAGATTTCTGGGCGCTGGGGGCCCGTCTCCTTCATGATTGCCATCGTCATGCAGAGACAGGCCGGGTCAAAGCGAATGCCAGAGTGGGAGGAGATGGCTTCCACAGCTTGCGCAGCTTAGATAGCCAATAGGAGAACTTTCAACTTTGTGGCCTTCTTTATTAGGCCTGTCCTAAAAAGTTTGAACTTTTTTGGGCCTGGTTGTTCAAGAAGAGAGGCAGTTCAGAACATGCACATCCAAGCCTCCCAACATCCAGAGCTTGCTTGCTACTGGAGCTCTTGGCACGAGGCGGCGAGAGGCTCACGTGAGATGCAACATTTTCTTGAGATGGGCAATGAGGACAAGTGTCTCGGGTACTTCATGGTAGCTGCTTGCGATCCTCGCCTCAAGGACAACCGGTCTCGCGAGCTGCAAACCCACATGCAAGTGGAGTGGCGCGATTGAGGTCCTCTTACGATCCCGTAATATAGAAGACTACACTAAGAAGTAGATATCATTTCGATATAGAAGCGAAGTTTACTATATACCACAGAACGACCCCTTCACCTTGAGAGCTCCAAGTTAAGGAGTATTTACTCAAAGTAATTCCCGGCACGGGACGAGCAGGCTCTCTGCAACCTTTATTAGACACTTGTGTTGCAGATGTGCATTGGCAGCAGCTGTCAATCTGTGCCGTCTGCGAGAGATGGGACATGACTCGTGCTCCAGAGGGGTGGTTCAAAGAAGCCCGGTGATTCCGAGTCCACCCAAACTCTACCGATAGTATCCATTGTACTTCCTTTTTTGGTTTAGCCACACGATATATTCAGGATCCTTATCATCAGGTAACCCAACCAGGGAACTACAATGGAGACTATAGGTAAACCCTGAACCCCAAACCCCAAACCCTAAACCCTAAACCCTAAACCCTAAACCCAAACCCTAGGTAAACCCTGAACCCCCAAACCGTAAACCCTAAACCCTAAACCCGAACCCTAGGTAAACCCTGAACCGCCAAACCCTAAACCCTAAACCCAAAACCCAAGCTCAAGCCTGAACCCCAAAACCCTAAAGCCTCAACCCTGAACTCCGAGCCCGGAGCTCTGAATCCCTCAACAAACCCTCAACCCGAAGCCTCGGGTCATCATGGTTTAGGGTATAGGGTATAGAGTTTAGGGTTTAGGGTTGAGGGTTGAGGGTATGTAGGGTTTAGGGTTCAGGATATCGAGTTTAGGGCTTAGGGTTTAGAGGGTTTAGAGTTTATAGGGTTCAAGGTTTAGGGTTTAAGGGTTTAGGGCTTAAGGGTTTAAGGTTATTAGGGTTTGGGGTTTATAGGGTTTAAGGGCTTAGGGTTTAGGGTAGTCCTCATTTTCCTGCTGCCCTTCCCGAACCCTCAACCCCTCAAAGCCCAAGCCCTTCAACCCGAAAGCCCGTAAACCCAGAGACTCTGTAGCCTTAAACCCTGCAAGCATGTCGCCGGCAGTGCTCCTATTCACCGCAATCAAGTTCGAGCTCCATGCATAAATTGCTGCTTTCGTAGGGTCCGCAAAGTTGGAACCTCGAGTTGTCAAGTGCGTCAATTTGTTGCTTGTCTCACTGTTCGAGGCCTTCGGGTTAGGAGGCTCCGTTGTCCAAACTTTCTGGCACAGAACCCCAAACACTAAGCCCACAAACCTTCAGACTGGATTACATCAGTTGAGGCCCAGCTGTGCGGTCGCACGACTACTCCCTGAACGATCCCAGGGTCTATTCATTCCTCCAGTAGTAGCAGTATCCCTAAACCCTAAACCCTAAACCATAAACCCTAAACCATAAATACTAAACCCTAAACCCTATTCATTCTTCCAGTAGTAGCAGTATCAGAGTTGAATCTTCAGACTTTCAAAATCTAGAATTTTTCTCTACTTGGGTAGTTTTCGAAATTAGGGTCCCTTTGTAGGTCCCCAATATAGTACGGCACCCTTATAGAAAGGACCCCCAAAGGGACCCTAATTTAGCAAACTACCCACTTGGGGGCTGAGTAGATACTCAGCCCCTCAGTCTCTACCTGAGCCCCAACTGACCTGCCTCTTTAAGGTCTTACATATAATCAGGAAATCATATCAAGGAGCCCTAAAAACATTGGTTTCTTCGGGTCCAGGTAAGCCCGAAACCCCAAATGCTTTTAAGTTCAGGGTTCAGCCTGTCCTTCACCTACCGCTAATTCCGCGCCGACAAGCCCTTTCAATCCCAAAGGAAGTGGTTTCAGAAACCCTCACCTGCGCACCTGAGACCAAGAGCCATAGACCCTGAAGCGCGCCCTAAACCTCAAAGAAGGGCTGAAATGCACAGACCTTGGGCACCCTACACTCGAACTTCTCGAACATCGTTTCGGCGAAGGGAACCGCAAAGCCCTCGTCGTCATCCATGTCCTCATCCAGCAGCGGTTTGGGAGGCACTGCTCTGGGTGCTTCATGGATGGATGGTTGTTGAAAACCGGCGTCCCACCTGATTGAGGGTTTCTGAAATTGAGGATCCTACTACTTTTAGGGCTAGATTTGCTTCCCAACTATTCTGAACTCCCTGACATGGTTAGGATGCAGATAGGCTTTAAACGAACTTAGCTAGGGTCTATCTCGGGGCCCTGGGACAGCATGAAAATGAAGGATGCGTGGGTCCGGTTCGAACAAAGTTAGAACAAACACACCGTAGATTAGGGGTTTAGGGTTTAGGGTTTATGGTGTTAGGGTTTTAGGATTTAGGGTTTAGGGTTTTAGAGTTTAGAGTTTACTTACGGGATGGCAAGGGGGAAGCTCGTATGAGGAAACCTGGTCCTGGCCGTGGCCAGGCTCTGTTTCAGATGAGCACAGACGAGATGGGGTTTTAGGGTTTATAGGGTATATTTTAGGGTTTAGGGTTTAGGGTTTACAGGGTATATGTAAATGGCCAACGAGAAGACTTCACCATAGACATGAGTATGGCAAGCTTGGGCAGTTCGGCGCACAGCCGTTTGGACCTGGTTGGATGCAATTTCTGGAAAACTTTGAAAACCCTAAACTCTAAACTTCCCTTTAGTCTAGCAAGATGGGAGATGGAAGAGGTCGGCCATGGTTTTTGTGGGATGGCTGAATGGACGAACGAGTAGATGAGGCACACTGAATGTTCATAAGTCGCCTCAGGCAAAGTATTCTGGAGTTCTTGCTAGGAGTTATTTGCAGCTGTTTCCTGGGGTTCTTTACGGCTTAGGACTTTTATATGTATGTATTATATATATATATATACATAAACTATGGGCCAGTTTCAAGCATGCTCTGAGAAACCCCTTCCCAGGCTGTCTAGTTCAAGTCTCTTGGCACACTCTAAGACATTATATGTAAAGGATCCACCTAAACCCTAAACCCTAAATCCAATAGGGGACGCCAGAGCTTTCATTGCTTGCACTCGCAATTACAGCACTTGCAGCCTCACTCGTGAAGTCCCGATCATAGCCTACCCTATTGATTAGGGTGTAGGGTTGAGTGCCCTGCTCATAGGGAAATCCCTAAACCCTAAACCCTAAACTCTCAATATCTTGTCTGTTCTTTTACAGGAGATCGAAGAGGGTTCGGGCTAAGGGTCCCGGAACTCCTGCATCACACGCTGACGCGCTCATCTTGGAAGGCGTGTTGCAGATCCCCGAAACTCCACACGGAAACCACTGACCCCTAAAACATGTCAGCTGGCAGGCAAAAGGAACCCCAACCCCAGAAATCCTTGCAACAGGCGCACTGAAGTTCACGAACTTACACCAAGCTCTACACCCGGAGCATGCTTTCCCGAATCAAGCCACATAACATCATGAAATGTTGCGTAACTTCGTAGAATCTAGTAAAACATAGATATTATAGCATAATATAGTAAGATGTACTTTAAGATAATATCATATACAGAAGCCATGGAAAGGTATGAGGAAACGGGTTCGCATGACCCGTTCTCCTACGCCCTCGCCCTTCCAAGTTGCTCTCGAGCCGCCATTGGTGGTTTAGCTTAGTAGCTGAGTGGGTAACCTTTAACCGTTTGGTTTATATACTCCTACCATTCTTGGCCAGGTTAACCTTTTCTGGGCTAGGGTACTCAGCCCCTCAGTCAGGGTGTTCATCGGCAGTGTCTGGGATCAAAAATAGGGTTCACAATCACATAGTTTAGGGGTTACCCTAAGGCTCTTTTTGCTGTTATGGGCTTTCCCGGTGAAGGTTTGGGCTTTGGGGGCTAAGGTTTGGGCTTTCACTATGGGGGTCCATGAGCCTTAGGGTGGGATCCAAAATAGGGTTCACAATCACATAGTTTAGGGTTTAGGGGGTTGAGAGAGCTAAGGATTCAGAAGGGTCCCGTTTCGGATCCTTCTGTGGTCTCTTAACGGGATCTATAAGGGTTTCTATAAGGGAAGTTCTCTACTTCGGGTCCCTTGTAATTGTAGGGTCCTTTCTTATACGGGTGCCGTACTATGTGTTGGGGACCTAAGCAGGGACCCTAGTTCACAGAACTACCTATGTGTTTAAAGCCCAGAGCACGAGCCTCTACCCTGCCTAACCCTAAACCCTAAAACCCGCCAAGCCCTAAACCCTAAACCCGAACCTTAAGCTCTAAAGACGACAAGAAAAAGGGTCGTTCAACAAAAGAAAGACAACGAGAAGACCCCTTGAGCTTTGAGAGTTTAAAGCTCTTAGCTTCAGGATTCCGACTTACTGGTTCGAACAACATGGGGCCTGAAATTAAAAGTGTTTAGAATGTTTTGCTCACCCTGAACCCTAAACCGTCAATCTTTTCTTTAGGGTTCCTTGAAGTAGCTATGGAGCCTTATCATTTATTTGCACCCCCCCAGCATATATCTCTTTTCTTTTCCAGAAGAGCCCTAGAATTCGATCCTTACGATGCCCCCTTCTGCGGCAGGGGTGCTTAACAATCAGGGATCTACGTCAGGGGTTCAAGTTTGGCAGTTTGGGCTTTTTGTGAATGATCGGCTTTGCGTATTAAGAGGGAAGTAAAGAGCACATCATAGCACCCCCGAGAAGCTTCAGCCCAGAAACAAAATCCCCAAACCTAAATCTTAGGGGCTGAGTAGATAACCTTTAACCTTTTGGGCCTTATATAATCCTACTATAATTGAAAAGGTTAACCNNCTAGGGTACTCAGCCCCTAAGAAATCGTAGCTGCTTCTGTGGGGTTCAGTGTCTCGGCAGTGAGCAAAGCCATTGACATGTCCACCTGGGCACTGTATATGCTTAGTTTTGGCCTGATGAGGCTATCCGTGCTTGTAAGCCTCCTTTGCGACAGGATCCATCTTTAGGATTCTTTATATAGCCTTATGCATGCCTGTTTGTCGTTTGGGCTCTGGGCTTTTGCTTTGACTGCTTTTCGTGATTATTCCTGCATGACCTCGGCTTTCTCAACTTGAGGCATCTGCACACGATGCGGGAGCAGAGTCATCAAGTGACCCTAAGCTCAGACACCGAGGTTGTTGCTGCTTCATAGACCTGTAATTCGAAAAGTATGTAAGCACTATACCCTTCTATTCCTTATCTTGCGCATAAGCAGCGAAGCAATGTCTAAAGCTTCAATACGGCACGAGGTTTGCTTTACATCGCCTCATGGCGGTTGATCTCCAGCGACAAGAGTCGACCATTGCCAGTTTCACGTTCATGAGTCTCCCCGCGTGCCACCCGAAATCGGGTCCACCCTGGAATTGCGACCAATTGAAGACGTTCGCTTGTTGCCCCAGTCTTGCTTCTGTGCACTTTAGGATCAAGCACGTCTCATGCATGCACACCTGAAGGTTTGCGTGCTTTCGGGGTTTAGGGTTATCGTTCATGTTTTGAGGCAGGTTGGTAATACTGAAACCATATACTGTTCTGGGCAGAGGTTCACAGTGTTTTCGGTTTGAAGTAGATGTTTCTGGTAGCTTAGCCCTGTGAAGGTGTCGAGGGTTCTTGAAAGAATCAATCGTTATGTCTTGCTACGGCTACTAGCACATTTGCGACTGCTGAAACACTGTTCCTGTATAGAGACATTACTACCGCGACGACGACGACGACGA
>CAJNDV010030846.1:0-18111 GCA_905221635.1 Symbiodinium sp. CCMP2456 | reverse complement strand
GAACCCCTAAACCCTGAACACCTAACACCGTAGCAGACCGTCGAAGACAGGAGCTGGAAGATGATGTCGCGAAGCGCAGGTCATCCGAGCTTCGAGTTTAGCGGTGAAGGTTCAGGGTTTAGGGTTTAGTTAAAGGAAACTACAGGTGGGGAGTTTAGGGTTCCTTTAAAACGGGTTTAGGGTTTTATGGTTTAGGGTTTAGGGTTTAGTTGTTTGAAACTACCGGTGGGGAGTTTAGGGTATATAGGACTTCTGTAAAGATTCTATAAGGCTTCTATGAGGTATATAGACCTTCAATAAGGCTCCTATAACGGTAGCTACCCACCTGAAAATGTCCTCGATTTAGGGCTTAAGGTTCACGGTTCAGTCTTCGCAATTCGTTTGTGTAGGTCATTACAACTCAAGGTCTAGAGGGTTTAGGGTCTACGACGTGCTGCTTTTCCTCCGCATGAACACTGCCCCGGCCAGGATTGACATAGGTTTTTGCGCTGGCTGATTCCGTACCTAAGCCCCCTCCGATCTGAACGCCTGCTTACAGGGAGTGACTCAGGAACGTAAAGCACCTCGCAGCCTCAAATCATAACGTTGGCAACTTCTCGTCCCCCTGCCCTACTTGGAGGTTCATGGGTAGTTATAAGTAGAGTTATAATCAGGGTAACTCTAGTTAAAACCTATGTTAGGGGACTTAGAACTCCACTTATAACTACCCATGAACCTCCAAGTACAGACCGACATCAGCAAATACCAGCACCAATCGGCGTTTTGGCAGTTTCTGACTGCTGGCTTTACTCTGTCGTTTTCTCTTCTTGATGTTCCCTTGTCTCAACCTCGAATCCACAGGCCGGGCACCGTCCAGCTTTATCCAAACACATGAATCACATGAAAGTTGTTTGTCCCGAAGCCTTAACAACAAGCCATAACCTCCGAATCCCGAATTAGCCGACAATCCTAAACCCTAAACCCTTGTAAGCGCCGAAAACCTAATGTAGGGGCCTGAATAATTACCTATGTTATTTTGGAGGTTCCGCAATCGTACTTAGATTATAAAGGCCCCAAAAACCCTATTTAAACACCTCAGGCCCCTATACTAAACCAAAAACTGCCTGCGCTGGAGCCTCCGAGCACGAAGGCCAAAAGCCTAAACGGCCAAACTTGGGGTCCTCACTCCTCCAAGCCCTGAATCTGTGGACCTTGAGCCCTGAACCCCTGAGCCCTAAGCCCTAAGCCCGAGAAGCTCGAAATCCTACAGGGTTTAGGGTTTAGGTTAACCCCTGAACCCCACTCCCTAGAAACAATAAATCCCAGGGAAGGGAGCACGCCACTTTCCGCAGGGGTGTTCCTCGAAGGAGCAGGTCTTTCAGGTTTAGGGCTCGGTCGGGCGCCTCGTAAGGAATTCGCTGCATCTTCATAGGGGTAGCTTTCTAAATGAGGGTCCCTTTTACGGCCCCCAATGTAGTACGGTACCCTTCCGAAAAGGACCCCAAAAGCGACCTTAATCAGAACACCGCCACACCCACCGGCCAGAGGCGAGATATGGAGGAGAAGCTTGAGAAGCTGAGCCGGCAAGGGCAGAGCCACACCCCGAAAGGCATGGATGACAGCCTTTCGACAGCTCCAGAAGAAGCAAGAAGTATGTTGAAGTCTCCGGTCGAAGCACACGGCATGTTGAAGTCTCCAGAAGAAGCACATAGTATTTTGAAGTCTCCAGAAGAACCATGCCGCATTCTCAAGTGCGAGTCTTTCGCCGTGCGCTTGTAGCGACATTGTGCTCATCAGCTGGACCTGTCGAACTCTTTGCACCAAATAAAGATGCACGATACCCCAGCCGAAAGCTCAGGCACAAAAGTAATGTCGAAGTCAATAGATCTCAGACGCAGCCTCAACCCTCAAACCTTAGGCCACAAGGGTTCCTTAATCAGGATCCTACTATTCACGGTGCTATATTAGGATCCCCTACTTCGGAAACACCCAAATAGGCACTTTGGATCCGTTTCCTCAACGAATTGAATTGATGTGAGATCCTGTAGTAACCCTAACCTTCAAGCCCTCAGGCTCAACGCAGCCCAACAGCCTCACATGGTATGGTCTTCGGTAACCCTGATACGACAAGCACGGTCCCTAAACATCCCGACCCTAAAACCCCCAAGTCCTAAACCGTATGACCACAACTGGGGGAGGCTCTTTGGTGTAGAGTTCCATGGTGCAGTTACTGCCAGATGTTATGTAGTGGCCTCGAGAAGTAGACTGGGTTCTTGGGCGTGTTGTCGTATAAATATATTAAGAAGCAGCATTCTAGGATCTACAAACATTGCTGATCACAGTTCTAGGCCGGGAATGTGGCCGCAACGGTTTAGAATGGGTGGAGAGGTTGCGTCAATGTTGTTTCGGGCATTTGTGTTTAAGTCTTGCTCTACACAGTGTCTAGTCTTTGAAGCGTGGTTCCGCACTGCACAACCTAATTTGCGTACATTCTACTGCCCGGGGAACCGTGTCTTCAAGTGCCTTTCAACATTAGCATTTTAGTTGCTACCGCTATCGTTATTGTTATTGTCACTAGTAGTAGTATTGCTGTTGTTTCTGTTATTCATACTTGCTACTATTGCCATGATTACTTCTTTAGAAGATTAGTAAATTTGCAAGTTAGGCACATGCGAAGCGCAGGAGCACAATTTCGGTTGCTAGACGCACCTGAGAGCTCGTGCCAAGATGCCCAACTGACGCGGCTTAGGGTTTTAGGTGTGGGGGCCTATAGAGCTTACATTAACCTACCAAAACCTACTTTTTTGTACGGTCCCTAAAAAAAATCCCATATCAGGGTTTTTTTAATAAGAACCTACAAAAAAGTGGGTTTTGGTAGGTTAAGGTAGCTTGAGGCAGCAGCAATCAGAGTCGCTGCTTGCGGCTTTTCGGGCCCGAAAGGCTGTTCTATGTCTTCAGGCTAGAAGCTCAACAAGGCTAAACGAAAAATTGAGGTGTGGGATCAGGGTTTCTTTAGAGTTTAGGGTTTTGTGCAAGGGGTTGTCGGTCAGCAGCGACCATCTTCAGATCAAGTGCTCTTGCTTACATGCCACTGTCTCAGCCTTAAACCGAAAACGCTATACACCTCCTCTCCTTGCCAGGGCCTCCGTGAGCACAAGAACAATCGAACACCAGTCCTGGCATTCATAGTTCGGCAAAGTTTAGGGCGTCATTCTTGAGCAGTAGTTCACTCTGCGATTTCGCGCCTCCGGGGTTCAATCTTGAGGGTTAACACATATAATAACGTTTATAGGATTCGAGCGATTCCTAACCCGGCACCTCATCAACGTCACGCAAACGCTGGGGTTTGAAGTTACCCTAGAGTCCAGGTGGGCATGAAGTAGATTACTGTGTTGAGGCCCTCTTATAATAATAACCCACCACGGGGGGTTGAGGGCCGAGGTTCTGTGAGTCTCTGAGTTTGGGGTCTTTACGGGTTTGAGGGGTACAGGACTTATAGCGGCTATGGCTTTGCGGGTAAGGGTTCAGGGGTCAAAACCCTAAACCCTTAATCGGAATTTGTTCATCAAGACCGCCGTCAGCTATGGGGATGCAGCAAAATAGTCGTGATCTTGGCCTCAAAGGCACATTCCTTTCGCGTCGCAGCTGCTTCTAGAAGGATTCTGGAAGTCCTCTGTGCGTTGTCCCCTGTGCGTTTGGCACGGGGATGCGGTGGTTGTTTTACATGGTGCTTCCGCCTGGCATAGTAACCACCAAACACCCTTTTGTCAGAACGAGCGAGTGTTTTAAAGGAGAAGTTGATGGTGACCAGCAACGTGGGGTTCGGGGTCCAGGAATGGATCCCTGGAAAGACATCCTCCAGTACTGCATCGTGTACTGCTGTTCAGGGTTGAGGGTTTGTATTTACGGTTTGAAGCGTGAGTACTATCTCGTCATTTTCGTAGTGGCCCTCGTGTGAGCTTTGCAGAACATTCCCGCTGAATGCCTTTGTCCCAACTTGTTAGGCCCCATGTTTAACCCTAAACCCTAAAAACTAAACCCAACTTACACTGTTGAATACATCGGTCGCTGGACACCTCGAAGGCACAGGGTGACACCTTGGCCTAAACCTCTCCTTAACTTGGCCAGGAGGGCGTTGAAGATCATGGTCCGCGTCCCGAGTCATGATTAAGGTTCAATGTTTTTTAGGAACCCAAAAAGGACATACACATAAGCATTTTATAGGGACATCCCTACCTTATTGGGCTTCATTACAAGGGGGTTTATGTGGGATATCACTGATTGTTGCTTATGTGCTTTTTTGGGGCCCTAGTTTAGGGTTTAGGTATCATACGCCTGCCATCCAAAAACATGCTGAGTCGAACCTTTATGGGGAAGAACCTTATTCTAGAACAGCCTTGACCAGCGCTTGCGTTGGAAGGCAAAAGCTACAGTCTGCGCCCTTTGGACGGCATAAGAACGGATGACATCTTCACGGTCATGCCTGGATCAGCAGAATGCACCTTCTGCTTCGTATTTTGCCCGAACGATGTATTTTTCTTAGACGCCTTGGGCTGCGAGCTGCCACAGGCCTCAGTGCGGGTGCCAGCATCCGGCAAAATTTTTCTCAGATGATTGCGCGCTGGGAGCCGCAGGGATGGTATCGTTACTCTTATCAATCCTATGAGGGTTTGGGTTTAGGGTTTAGGGTTTAGGTTTTAGGGTTTAGGGTTTAGCGGCCAATTTGGGGGTAGAGTATTTCATAGTTATGTCCGGACGACACAGGAATACTAGTTCTATTTATCCCGACCCCCGTATTACCGCGATTGTTTAGCGAGTCTTCCATAGACGGCATTGAGGGCTCAGGGTTTGGGGCCGGGGTCTGGGTCTCAACGTTGCTGGATTTTGTTTATAGTGCCAAAGCCCGTAGTACAGCTTACCCTAAACCCTAAACCCTAAACCCTTAACACATACGCTTGAGTTGTTGGAGTGTATGGTGTTGATACTTGTGAATCTGGCGTGCTGGACGGCACCTGTTTCATGTGCTAGTACATCGCTTGAGCCCAGCACCGTCGGCCACCCTGGACCATACTCATGCAGTTCCTACCCTGAACCGTGAACCTAAACCCTAAACCCTAAACCCTCAGCCCTCAACCCTCAACCCTCAGCCCTAAACCCTAAACCCTAAACCCTTAGGGTTGGAGGTTCGGCATTGGGGCACCTTCGGTCGGGTCCGTCTTTCGCCGTTAAGGATTCAGGGCTTTGGGTTCGCGAAGGCTGCAGCTCCTGAGTCGCTCCACTACTTGGTTTCGTTCAGTAGGGTTTAGGGTTTAGGGCTTAGGGTTTAGGATTTAGGGCTTAGGGCTTAGGGTTTAGGGTTTGAGGTTTAGGGTTTGGGGTTTAGGGTTTCTAGAGAGATCGATGAAATCATACTGCCAGAGGCACTTCAGAGAGACCTCGTTCAAAAGGGTTTATGGTACCTAATGAAGCCTGAAGGCGTGGTGCGCGGCAACCAGTTGCGGTAGACTTGATTTGCAAATCTGCCCGTCAGCATGGATAAGATTGCGCTCACCTACTACATCAAGAAGGTGTGTACATAGACATAGACAGAGATTCGCAAAACACATTTGTGTGTGTGTGTGTGGGTTGACGAGCATGCTCGCAACAGTTCATACAGACATAAGAACAGGTTTTCTGAAGCTTGAATGCAAGAAGGGAAGAGGAGAGGTCACGACACAGGAATATAGATAAGGTGGGATGCATACATTGCCTCCAGAAGTCCATATGACGAGAATTACCGGCACTTTAGGACCTTAGACCAAGCCTTAAGCCTTAAGGCCAGACCTTAAACATAAGATGTTTTTTCTGGAGAGTGCCACGGAATACGGGCCCGTGTTTTACGAGTAAACTTGTTGTTGTTTTTTTCGTGTTTTTGTGTGAGAATGGCTTGAAACTTTACGATCGATGATCTTTGCCTGTCCCCTCGAGTTGCTATGATGCCTTCGGCTGAGGTCCTTCGTGTGGGACGGAATGCAAGCCCGTGCTTCTGAAGTAGACGCAGTTGTTCCTTATTATATTTATAAAGGGTCAAGTGAAAAAGCTTCAAAACGTAAACCCTGCCCGAGCTGATGAAATGGTCAAGAGAATCCATGCAAACCCTGACACTACATTGTATGTGACAAGACCAGCTGGACAAAGCAGCGGGCTTCTCACAAAACTCGATTCCCTCAAAGCATCCCAGCTTATGATAAGAAACACTTCGTGGCAGACCCAGAGACCTGAGTCTTTAGATAGGGCTGGTGGACAGCATAAACCGTAATGACGGTGACTGGCCTTCAAAACCTGACAGTGATGACTGGTTGCTCGAGAAACTTAAACCCTGTGTACTGTGTTGTGGTGGGCAGACCCTGAAGACCTGAAGGCCTGTAAATAGGGTAGATGGGCTTACGGCCTGAGAACCCACCACCCAAGAAGAATGATGGGTGACAGACTCTCAACTCCAAAAAGCTCCAGTACAGATCCAAACCTTCATGGTATCTCTAGGGCCCCCAAGCCTAATGTCTGGGGAATGCAAAGCCCATGAAACATCAAACCATCAAACAAAACCGGAACTTGGACAGATTCTTGTGAAAGTGTATGCTGCGTCGCAAACTTCAAACCCCATAATATCCCATAATGATCCTGAACCGGAAAAGCGGTAAACGTGTTCCAAACCTTATGCACCATAATGCAAGATATAAGGTGGCCAAACTCTAGCAGGGGTGACTGTCAAAGCCCCCAAAAGTCTTGCCTGCGATCTGCGATGTCGGCAGTTTTAGACAAATGCCATCTCGTTTAAGGGTACACTTGCTACCCAACTTTCCTTACTTGGACTGGGAATTATCTGGGTTTGCCGGCCCAGTATCACCGTTTGGGGTTTGGGCCTGTCTCCTAGCATGCCTTTGAGATCTGTTGGGTTTGCCATCCATATTCGTTCCCAGTCGGGATGCAATGCCGGGTTGGCCACCTGCCAAACCTGTCATGTTCTTTTAAAGCGCCACCCATCGTCTCTTACCAATATGCATAGGGTTTCTTGGGAAGCCATGGTTTGCCGCCCATCATTTCATGTGCCGTGGGGTTTGGGAGGCCCGATCACCTTTCGTATTGTAGCATGAGACAGTGGACGGCGCAAGAGAATAACTTCGTTGTTAGCCCTAAGCCCTAAACCCTAAACCCTAAACCAGGAGGATTGGTGCCCAGTTAGCAAACACTAAGCACCGAACCAATGTTCGACCACCCATCTCTAGCACTCACTTCTGTCAGGGCGTTTTGGGAACCGGTTTAGGGTTTAGGGTTTAGGGTTTAGGGGCTGACTATTCCTTGCATGCCATTAGACTTGCCAAGGTTCATGGTTCAGGGGCGGCAGCCATTCGCAGCTTTGACAGTTTCCCTCGTGTCTACGCGTCCTAACTATAGGTTATCAGTTTTGGGAACCGAGCCATGTCACTAATGGGGTTTGCCATCCAATCCTCCTTACCCAGGGCTTGGGGTCCCACATCTCATGTTTAGGAACCGATCTTTCTTTTGGGGGTCGTGAACCCTCTTGCCCAGGGCGTCTCGGGTCCTCGGTGCCACTGACTCGCACAGACGAACCCACCATGATCTATTTAGCTTTTGTGTGGTAAACCATGTATTGTCGCTATTAGTATTTTTTAGGGAATTATGAGTGTATGAATAATGCATCGTTTGTACTTGTAGTGTCACCTGCCGTACGATGTCTCGGATGCCTGAAACCAGTGGCGTATATGAGATCACTATTCCCTGCTAAGGTCCGCCAACAACAAATTCTTTCTGGTGACTTAGCAATGTACGTATATATGGAGTATCTCGTAAGCCATCTGTTTGCATAGGTTTCTGTCTACTACTCTTGAAAGTCCTGGTATAGATATAAATGTTTACGTGCATCTTCTTTCATTTTCCAGTATAATTACCATAGCGGTCTCTGCTGGCTTAGAATATAAGGCCCTAGGTGACCCCCCAGCCCACGGAACCCTCTCGGCAGCCCCATGGCCCGGGGTGGGGGGAGGGGGCACACGGACGAGCTTGCTGAGGTCGGTCGGTACCTGCCGCGGCAGGGGGGAAGGGGGGGGGAAAAAAAAATCAAACAATTTTTAGGTTTTTTTTTTCCCCCCACCCCCCACCCCCCCCGCTAAGCCGCAAGCTTTAGAGGAGGAGGTCGCGCAGCCTCAACTTGATCCCCTGACACTACACCTAGTCGTCGCAAGTGCGGTTTGCGTTCATAATCCACATAAACTCATTCATGGCAAACGCACACCGCCCTCACGTCCTATTCTGAGTACGTAGACATGTGCCTGAACCCACAAAACGCAGGCCCGGATTATGTTTTTTTTCTGAAACATAAATACTGCCTCATAAATCCTGTAATCCCGCATATCAAGCCCTGAAGAAGACCGTTACCCAAAATTGTAAACCCAGAAAAACGGTCCGGCTCAGTAGCCGGGCATGCTGGCAGGCAGCGGAATAGCCCAGATTCCATGGCTTTGACGGCTTGCGGGTCAGAGTGTGGGGTTTGAGGTTGCTTTAGGACCCCGAATAGCGTACGGGGTTGAAGAGTTTTACTACTACTCAGGCTCGTACTTTCGGGTTC
This sequence comes from Symbiodinium sp. CCMP2456, assembly GCA_905221635.1. Taxonomy (NCBI): domain Eukaryota; class Dinophyceae; order Suessiales; family Symbiodiniaceae; genus Symbiodinium; species Symbiodinium sp. CCMP2456. The sequence goes on along the minus strand of CAJNDV010030846.1, from coordinate 9,506 downwards.
GAGGGTCATATCGTCGTGGATTTCGGCTTTAACTTTATTTGGTCGGACATTGGGAGCATGATAAAGCTTAAGCCCTTAACCCGATGCCTTGGAGATGAGTTTCCTTGGTGTCCCAGCATCAGCTTCATACGGCGAGGAATCTTGGATAGGGTTTTGCCAGGACCCCATTCAGGTCTTATCAGGGTTCGGGGGCTACTGAAAGGATCAGGAGACGTTGTGCAGAGGGTTTCAAAAGAGGTAGTGAAAGCCTTAGTCACGTAGATGTAGCGGCCATAGCCACAGGTCTGTTGCAAAAAGGTATGGGAAGGGGTAGGTCTAGTCAACAAGCAGAAACTGTTGTTGCCTTAGACACTACACCACTTAAACCCAAGCCTTGAAGCCTACACCATAGACCCTAACCTTAAAGCACAAACATGGTTTTGGCTGTGCCTCATTGCCATGTTATGCTGGAGCTGAATTCCGAATACATTTTTCACCTGTGTCCAGAAACTCCGAAACGCCTCAGAGGCTGAGGATTTGGAGGAATATGCTTCAAATCATAAGAGAGACCGTTTATGATTCAAGGCATATTAGCATACTGCTTATATAGGAAGGAGTGTTGGGGTTTCTTGTTGGTTGTTTGGCCAGGCGCAGATTTTTCTATTTCACACGCCTGGCAAGAAGCCAAAGCCCTTTGGGCTTTAGCCAGTGGGGCTTTCGTAGGGATTGCGGGTACCCAGCATAGTGAATATCAAGTAATCGCAAGTTACATCGGAACCCTAAGCCGTCAACCCTAAACGAAGCCCCTTGTGGCGTTCAGCCACGTGTCTTGACTGAGATGCCAGAGGGGAAGTTTTCAGACAATGGTTTCGTTCCCCAATTGCGATATGGGGCCTGTAGAATTAGCAACACTGGTTTGGGTGTTCATTGTAAGAAGCATACTGGTATTGTAACATGCCGCGAAACCCGTCCGAACCATTCAGGCCTCTGTCTAATGTATGATGCCGTGGAGTCCGTGAAACGGTGCTGCGGCACGTCGTCGAGCTCAGCGCTGCCCGGTCACAACCTGCCCGCTCCCAAAGGATCCATGCAAGTGTCTGTGCAGGGCTTAGGTTTCAGTTTCAGGATGCTTTACAAAACGCAACATATTAATTCCTTACATGGAAGCCTTAGTTCCGCCGTGTCTGGACTTACTAAATGGATCCTTTACGTGTGTTTTGCTACAAAGAATTTTCCGACACCTCGATTGCCTCCTGAACCCTCATGAAGAGTATTTGGTCCAGCAAAGCTCGTTGCACAATCCTCTCGTCGAAAACAAACATTTTCAGCTTGGAACATCAGGCAGGAGGTCCAACAGCCCTAAGCCTTAAACGTATAGAAGCCTAAACCTCAAGCGCACAGAAGTTGTTGCGGCTTCAGGTTTAAGCCTAAGCAGATCATTGGCACAAGGCCTCAAGAGTCTTGCAAAGACGACTATCAGATTTCAAGAGTTAGGCAGACTATTGGAGAATGCAGACCATTAATTTAATTGATGGACCTTTTCGCCTTGTTCAGAGAGATCTGTTAACCAGGTGTCTACATTATGTACATTATGCGTGTCCGTACACAGGTGTACTTACGATGCAGGGATGCTGCCCCCACCCCCCACCCCCCCCGCCTCCCATCTCCACCCCTATCCCACCACCGCCCCTTCCGTGGCCTTGTGGTCTTCCTCCGGCCAGCCCCATGGGATGGTCCCGGTGGTGTCTGCGGTTGGAACACCGGCCCTCTCTTCAAGCTAAAGGCCTGCACGTGATATTGGCCCCAGCATGAAGCCGAGCAGAAGCTGTAATGGTGGCTGTCTCGCCGCATGCTCCAGCATAGAGCAACGTGTCCAGTAAACTGCTTGGTCTAGCCATCCGAAGCCCTGCATCCTGCAATTATGCCTGTTAGGATCAAGTCGCTACAACTACTTGTGCCCGGAGACTTAGTAGAAAAGGTTGTGAGTCCGTGCCACCCCTGGGTTGTAAGTGGTTCGATCCAGGACGGCCGTACCGAAGTAGCCTTGAAAACCCTCAAAGAGCCCTACGGTTGATATAGATCCGGAATTACCCATAGGAAGGAATATACCATAATTCCCGTAGTTGAGGTTATTTCAGGTAATGCAGGATTTACATCATCAACAGCATCAGCCCTCGGAAGGCCCGGAGGACACCCTCAAGTACACCCCGTTTTTGAATCCTTGTGGAAAGAACTCTACAAAGCCCGAACGAACCCTCATAAGACCTTTAGCAAACCCGCGGAATCGAATCACAATGGGAAAAGTTGGGAATTCCTGTCTGCTGCTTTGAGCCATCTTCAGTTTGAGCCAGGTGCTCAGAGACTCCAAAGCCCCTGGACTATGGAAGACACCTTAAGCTACAAAGCGGGATGTTTGAATGCCCCTAATCCCCAAACCCTAAACCTCTAAACCCAGAGTCCTAGTAAACCCTAGACCCTAAACCCTAAACCCTAAACCCTAAACCCTAAACACAAGGCATGTTTCTCAGTTGGGGGCCTTTAGAGTCTCCGGGTGGGATCAGACACGCCCTGAAACGGGCCGAGGAGCGGTGTAGGGTTTAGGGTTTAGGGGTGCTTAGTCTTTTGGAGGAGCCCTTAACGATTAAGGTTCAGGGTTCAGGGTTTAGGGTTTAGGGTTTAACTTAGTTCCCCAATACACAACCTTTAAACTTTTCGGGTTCTCATAACTTAGTAGGAATCTGAAAGTTTAACCTTTTATTTCCCTGGCTTATTGGGAAATAAGTTAAAGGAAGCCTTCACGGAGCGCTTAAAGTCCTAGGTACTATTAGGGAAACCCCCTCAAGGGGACCCTTCTTCACCCTACTCATGGCTCTCTCTCTCTTGACAAGGGACCTTATTGCGAGGGTCTTTATATCCCCAAGGGTCCCCCTAATCCTAACTCCTATCAAGGAACCCAACAGCACCCCGTAGGGGTGTTAGGGTCTACGGGGTTGTGCGGCTTAGGATGTATAATAGCGCGCCTGGGGCTTGCACTTGCAAGTGTTGCGGTTCATTTAAGTTTAGGGTTGCGCGCTTCAGGATTTGATGTGTGGGGCTTGCGAGGGTCAGGGTAAAGGGTTTGTGGGCTTAAGTAGGTTTTAGGGGCTTTTTGATCACTGGTTCGATAGCCCGTTCCCGTAAGGGCTGTAATTTATCTCAGGATTCTGAAGCAGATCCCCAGTTTGTTGCTTGTTACAGGAGGGTATTATTTGCCAGGAGTCTACATAGAGTCTACATCACATGGATGCAAAAGTAGCTGTGGGGACCTATCTCAAACTACCATAAGCGCCATATTGTCCTGGATATTATGATTTTAAATTTGTATTTCGAGCTAACGAAAACGTGGGCCATGGTGGTTTAAAGCAGGGTTGGTGGGTTTGGTACGGTGTGGGGTGTAATCTAGAAGATTTAGAGCCCTGATTATTTATCCTTAGGAGCCCAATAGGTAAACTTTAAACTTTTTTGGTTTATTAAACCCCCTACTAAAAGAAAAGTTTAAAACTTTTTTGGGCCAGGGTACTGGGCAGCTAAGTATCCCTTTTCTTGTAAGGGCTTGAATCTCCATTGTACTCCCTCTTCAAGCAGCTGAGATGATTAATTCGGTTTCGGTGCTCGGGTTTGGCTCAGCCGGTTACTTCAAAAAGGGTTTGGGGTGTTCACTTTAGCGCTCCTGTTGTTGTCGGTTCACAGGTGGTTGCGATAGTGGCCCTCAGGTCTAATTATGGTTGTGTCCTTCGTAGTCCACGACTAGGCTACTGCACTTGTATGTCCCTGAAGTTCTCACCCTACATAATTATTATACCACAATATCCCCCGAAAGCCTATTCTAAAATGTTATGTCCCGACCTTGCAATGGTGAGCCTTGCAGGGAGGCTCAAGCCTAAAGCCCTACATTGACCGTAGACGCTGGGCGCACGGTTTAGAGTTTGGGGCTTCAGGTTTTGGGGTTTAGGGTTTAGGGTTTTGAGTTTAGGGCTTCGGGTTTTAAGCTTCCGGGTTTGGGGGCTTAGGGTTTTCAGCAGTCGAGTCCCTTCTGAAAAAACACAACAGGCTTTTGGTGGTTAGGGACTTTCGGGCCATACATTGCGTTCGCTGCATGAACACCCTTGTGAACCCCTAAGAACTTACTTGAAGGTTCAGGGAACGTAGGACGTAACTGCAAAACTACGCACCATCCAGGTAAATACATGCATAGGTTCTAGTTTCTGAGCCCCTCAAAGAACTTTGATACCGTCGTTGCAAAATTAATTTTCGGAACCATTGCATTCTTGAGGAACTAACTACCAACGCGCATTTCCCAGCCAATGCACGGGCACTAACCTAGTGGAGCCCCTTCGCTGACCCCGAATCGTAAATCCTATAACCCGAAAAACCCTAAAACCAAAACCCTAAACCCGAAATTGAAGCAGTAAAACTTTAAAGAGTCCGAGTCCTCTCTCTTCGGCAGTTTTGCTGCACTCTCTCCCGGCCATTGATCCACAGAGACTATGCAGAAAGGCAAGAAGTAAAAAGCCAGTTCTGGCGCAGTGCGCCTACAAATTGTCGGCTGCTTGTGTGGTCATCCATCCCTTTTGGTGTGTTACAGTTAGTAGGGTTTAGGGCTCGGGGATTGTCATTATGCGCAGTACTGGCCATGAACCCTGCACCCAAGTCCAACTCCTACCTGTAGTCTCCATTCTACAGTTCCTTTTGGGGGATACCTTATAGAATCCCTAATATATGGGCAGTTCTCTATTTTAGGGTTTTTAGGTCCCCAATATAGTACGGCACCCTTATAAAATGGACCCTAAAAGCGACCCTAATTTAGAGAACTACTCGTATACCGTATAATTGGTTTAACGGAAAAAAAGGAACTACAATGGAGACTAGAGGTTCAGCATTGTAGGGGGTGGAGGGCTTGAATACAGAAGCTTAGACCATTACCAGTATTTTTGTTTATAAGGGCTCCTGAATATATTAAGAGACCCTAAACCCTACACCGAAACCCTAAACCCTAAACCCCAAACCCTAAACCCCAAACCCTAAACCCTAAACCCTAAAACCTTAACCCCGCTGTTGGCACGCTGACTGGTGCAGGGCTCTAAAACACCAGGCTCTGGCTCTCCGGAAGTAATGTACGGGCTTCAAGAAATACCTATACTATTGCGGGGGTTCCTTATTCTAATTGTAGTACAATGGGCCACAAAATCTTATTCTAATTATTAAGGCCTCTATATGCGCAGGGTTTAGGGCTTCGGGGTTTAAGGTTTAGGGCTTTAGGGTTGCAATAGGTATGGCTTCGGGTGAATAGCAGTAGGATCCTTATGATGAGGACCCCCAGGTAAGCAAGCCCCGTTTTAACAACGCCCTGAGGCCCCAAACAACCTTCTGATTCTCAACCAATCATAAACTCTAAGGCTAGAAAAGCGCAAAACATCCTTTCAGCAGTTCCCTACTTGTTTCAAGAAGCCCCAAGGCCACTCTTAACACCGACAAAACTCTATAGCAACCCAACAACCCAAAAAAAAACGATTCACAGTACTCAACTACGGACCTACGAGGTCCCTGTAAAGAAACCACCATGGGTAGGCCGTGAGCTCTTGGTGTTTGAGGGCCACGAAAGCACTTCCATCCGTGACGTGAAGGCATCAGAGTGGACTGCGGGTTTTGGGCATGGGATTGTTTGTTTGTTGATTTCGGGGTTGAGGTGAGCTGGAGTCATGTCTGGGTTAGTTGGCTACGTTGGCGAGTCGTCTAATGCTGGCAGGGCTAGGTATTTCGTGGAGCTGTTCATGGACATTCGGGCGCATCTCGGAATGTACTTTCTTCCCAGATTGCCTTGGGCCGTGGCAGCAAAGGATCAATGAAGACCTGTCCTCTAAGCATCTCTGACCCCAGTCGTCGTTGAACCCCAAGCAGCCGGACATGTCAAGTCCGTCGCTTGCTGCTCATTAGGCTTTGCGCATCCGAGTCGGGATCTGGGTTTAGGGGTTAAGGATTTAGGGTTTAGGGTTTAGGATTTAGAATGAGCATGTTTGACATTGGCTTTGGAGGGGGCATCGGTTATCTGTGTTCGAGCTTTGATAGTCGACGCATCCTGCCCTTTGTTTCGAGGACTGAGGGTTTCAGAAGCTGTTTTGCTTGTTTCTCTCACTACAGGTAACTTGTGTTCAGGTTGAGATGACTGCTGACTACCTAGTCTACCGTATGCGTACCTGAATTGAGCATACCAGCACAGCCAGTAGTGTACTGCAGTGCAGCCGAAGCAGAAGCTGCTCAACCCTCAGAAGATACCGCAGGCCTTATTAATACGACAGACGGAGCATCCGTTATTCTGGGAGCCGTTTATCACGGAAGCGTTGTAGGTTTAAAGTTTATCATCGAAGCAACAAGGTTACCCTAAACCCTAAACCCTTTAGTTCGGCAACTTGGAGTCTCCATGTTAGATCTCTGGGACTCCTTAGGCCTTTCGGATGGTGAGGGCACCTTGCTTCTAAGGACTTTAGGAGTATAGCCAGGTAGTCTCCATATCAACCCCAATAACCTACAAGGGTCCCTATTACGGGTCCTCCTAAAGCCCTTAGATTGCTTTAATCACGCCGCTCGAGCATGGCCGAACATGGCACGAGACGCATTAGGCTCGACATTGGCGGTGAAGAAGTTGTTGTGGTGTCCCCGGACCTTTTCTGTGTTGCTGGAAACAACCGGCTTTCTGACATGACTGCAAGATGTGACGATCCGTTTGCAAGATGTGACGATGCTCAAAACGACTGGGAGGTCTTTGTGGACTACTCTCCAGAAGTCTTCGTGCCACTTCTCAACTGGCTTCGCCACTTTCGTGACAGTGAGCGTGATGAGGTGATCGACGTCGCGGTGGAGCCCCGCTACCGTCCCCCTTTCATCCGAATGATGATTTTCCTATCCTATGGGCTGCACTTCATTCGTCTCGCAGGGATCAAAGCTGGAGAACTCCTCGACCGGGGTTATTCTCACGAGGATCTGTCCGAAAGCCGAAGCCCCAAACCCTTAAACCCGAGACACCTAGACTCCATAAATTAAAATCCTATAAACCCTGAACTTCAAACCTTAGACCCCTAAAACGAGGATCTCTTGGATGCTGGTTTTGAGGATTCAGAATTGCCACCACCGGTTCTTGCTGAAGCGAGGCAGCGTGCCTGCAACCTTCCGCAGCCAAGCACTAGCCTTCAAGTGGACCACGTAATACACTGCAACTTGGTTACCATAATGGTCCATGTACCCAAACAGTATATACTTTGGCCCCGAAGTACTTATGTACGAATTACTTGCAGGCCACTGTATGTACTAGTTGGGTACAGTTTATGTAGGGTTAATGCTATGAGGGATCTGTGTGGTTTGGGTTCCCTTCTGTTCGGAAGGGGAGTTCAGAAAGCGGATCCTCGTTGCTTTCCTTCCTAGCTGAAACATGTACCGAGGCAAAGGTAGCATCATCCCCGACAAGCTTCGGACAAAGATTCTGCAAGTGGAAATCGGAGGACAAAAAAACATTACGGTCTCTCCCGATTTGTTCGGTGTGGCTGGGGAGAACCGTCTCAGCAAACTGCTGGCTGGATACTGTGACCCGGACCCATGGAATGTCGAAAGTACGCCTGACATGAAGCTCTTTGTGGACTACTCCCCAGAGGCCCCAAAAGAAGATCCCAAACGGCTGCATGGTAAACATATTCAAAGAAGGGTTTCCCTCTCAGGAATTACGAGCATGAGTTGTATATCTTATTCCTGACATAGGTATACCTATACCTATGGACCCTTGTGAAGGTCTTCATGCCACTTGTGGATTGGTTACGCCGGTTTCGGGACAGCCAGCGCGATCGTAGAGTCTGCATGTTGGTGGAGCAGCCTTACAGAGCCTCACTGATCCGGATGATGATTTCGCTTTCTTTCGAGCTCTGGTACCTGCGCCTTGCAGATATACATGCCGTTGAGCTCCTTGAAGCTTGGGCGCTGAGTGGATAACTTTCAGCAGGATATAGGGTTTAGGGTCTATTTAGGATTAAGGGTTTGCCTCGCATGTACAAGTCTGTGCAAAAATGTATCACTAACTCACTAACTGCTGTCATACTGCTCGAGTTGTCTTCACATCGGAAAGCCAGCAAGTCAGGAAAGGGGTTATGGCCATGAGTCGCTCCTGGATGCGGGATTCCAGGAGACGGAGTTGCCAAGGATCCTCGACCCTGAGGACGAGATGCCTTCTGGCGACAACCTTGAACCTTGCCTTGGCAGCTCGCGAAACGATTCTTAGTGGCTGAATAGGTAACCTTTCACCTTTTGGGGTTTATATGATCCTACCATGAATAAAAAGGTTAACCTTTTTTGGGTTAGGGTATTCAGCCCCTAAGGTTAAGGATCTGAGTCTCTATTCTACCCCGGGTCTGCCTGAAGACGTGCTCCGAATTAACATCGGTGGACAGAAGCTCGTTGCTGTTTCTCTGGAGTTGCTGACGGTAGCAGGGGAGAACAAGCTGTCCGTGATGGCAACTGGTCGGCAAGTGTTTTTCGATGTGCTCCTAAACCCCAAACCCGAAGGCCTACTAGAAACCCTAAAAACAAGCCCTAAACCCTAGAACCCTAAACCCTAAAACCCGCCGAATGGAACCGATTCGACATGTCTATTGTTTCCACTGACAGTATGGCTGCAGACCTTGCCAGGCTTTGTCCGAGTGTGAGTGCCAAAACCCTAAAACCCTAAACCCTAAACTCCCTGCAGTGCGACTTGTCAGCTGGGCGGGTGGGAAAACTCCGCAAACCCTAAACCCTAAACTCCCTAAACCCTAAACTCCGTAAACCTTAAACAGAATTCCGGTGGGTAAGCTGTCCACGTGGAAGGCTTCCCTAAGCCAGCGTGGAGGCCCTTGCACACTGCACCCGAAGTGCCTCGAAACCCTGATAATATAGGGGCCTTAATGATTTGAATAGGTTTCCTTAAAAGGGATACTATAAGGGTTGCTATAGGCTATAGGGGTTCTATAAGAAAGGGGCCTTAATAATTAGAATAGGGTTTGGGGGTATATTTTACTTCAATTATTATAATAAGGAGCCCGCAGCCCACTACATTAGACTCTTGCCGACCCGAAACCCTACCTGGACCCTGAAGAACCTGCCTGTTTCAGGACTGTAAGGAAATCAAAATAAGGAACCCTTAAACCGTGGGTTCTTTAGGGTCCAGGTAAACCCTAAGCCCTATCCGACAACTTTCCCTCAGCCGCGGAATTCCAAGATCTGCAAGGCAGACGGGCTTAACCTATCCTCACTTCAAGGTCTCAGCTTGAGTATTCGGTCTTAGGGTTTTCGGAGGTTTTGGCTTCAGGATGTATAGGGGTAGGCTTAGACTTCAGGATTTGTAGAGTATTTGTAGGAGTAGGCTTAGGTTTTAGGATTCATAGGTTTTAGGGTGTAGGCTTCGGCCGGGATTTCTAGGAGTGGGTTTGGCTGAGGCTGCAGTTGAAACTGGAACCCCGAATCTGAAACCT
>CAJNDV010030835.1:36328-47478 GCA_905221635.1 Symbiodinium sp. CCMP2456 | reverse complement strand
ACTACTCCTGCTGCTGCGGCTGCTGCCGCTGCTGCTACTCTACTGTCCATGACGGCCAACAAACCCCGAAGTCGAGCTTTCGAACAACTTCGGCCGCGACATCCTGTGACTCGTCCCGCGGTTCAACACGAAATTGTTAATTCCTTGGTGGCTTCAACTTCGACTTAGATCTGGATGTCGATCCTTCAAACCCCAACCCTAACCTTTGTGCGGGCCTGAGCGACAAAGCCGAGTCTTTGCCCCAAGGGACCAAGTACCTAATAATCATATACTCCCCCAAGTACGAACCTACATAACTACTATCCCTCTTTGGAACAGGCCTCGTTGTCCAGCGGCCCGGTCAAACCCTAAACCCCAAAAACACAACTAAGACCCCAGACCCCTTACACCCTGAACCCTTAAACCCTCAAGCCCTTAAGCCCTTTTTTGAACCCGGGCTCTGATCATTAAGCCCTAAACCTACACCCAAAGCCCTTAAAACCCAGAGCCTTCATAAGCCCTTAGAACCCCCTAAGCACGAAAAACTGATTAAACCCAGGCTCTGATCATTAAGCCCTAAACCCTAAACTCAAAGCCTTTTAAACCCTAAACCCTAAACGCTAAACCCAGAAACCCTACTCCCTAAACCCTAAACACTAAAAACTAATTAAATCCCATTTGTAGGGATTCGTGTTTAAACCCTAAACCTTAAAACCTAAAACCCTAAACCCTAAATTCGTGCTCGCCAGGTCACGGCTGCAGGTCTGTGAGCTCTTCCTTCCTGTGCAGCGTCTTAGAGACTCTGAGGACTCTTTAGAGCTTTTTGGGGCTTAGGGATTTAGGGTTTAGGGTTTGGGGGCTTAGGGGTTTAGGGTTTAGGGTTTTGGGGCTTTGGGGTTTGGGTTCTTTAGAGCTTTGGGGCTTCGGGGTTCAGGGTTCTTTAGAGCTTTGGGGCTCAAGGGGGTTTAGGGTTCAGGGTTCTTTAGAGCTTTGGGGCTTGGGGCTTTAGGGTATAAGGGCTTTGCGGCTTAGGGTTTACGGTTTGGCAGGAGTTCAGCGCAGGTGTCGAATTTGGATTCCTGGTCAACGGGGCCTTTTGTGCGGGATCCGTGTTGAGGGATCTCAGGAGTCTTTAACACGCCCTAAACCCTTAAAGGAGGTCGGTATGGGCTTGTTTAACATACGGGGACCGTAGGGAATAGTCGCGCACTCCCACATGCGTGGCTGGCGCTTCTACCACGGGTTCCGAAGAGGGGTGGGGTGCCCTGAAGCCCTGAACTAGACCAGGCCACCCCCCAAACGCCGCGCTCTTTTGCAAAACTCCACCCCCTCGTTCCATGATGGCACTACCCGGCCCTAGCTCTACCACATGGCATGCGTTTCACCACTCACACTCGGACATGCCTGGGCAAGGTTCCTGATACGCGGTGGCACATTTATATGCCCTTGAACGAGGGCTTTTGTCCTTCGACGACTCCCTCGACTTCTTCCCAAACCCCTAAGCCCCTAAACCCCCAAAGCCCTACTCTGTTTGCTGCGACCTTAAGTAATTATAGTAATGTTCCCTCGGACGGCCGCATTCGCCTCTTCCAGTTCTTGATGAAGTCTCTGGAATATTCGATGGCCTTGGCGATCTTTTGTGGTGACGTCTAGCGTCTGGCAAGACGCGGGTTTCGGTTTGGTCACGAAAGGGTTCCGAAACTTTGAGGGGGTGGGTTCGTTTCTTGACTAGAGGGTCCCTTTTCATAAGAATGGCAATTACTCTTCGGGATCCTTGTTTGTCGTAGCATAGCAAATTTCTGCTTTGGCCTGTTGTCTTGCTTCATAGTGGCAGCTCGGACTGCAATTGCGCCAATGCTGATCACAGGGGTGACTGTTCTATTCTGTTCTATTATGTATTAAAGCTACAACCTAGTTGATGTTGCATGGTTTATGGTCTGTAGTATGGTAGAATTGGGGTTTTAAGGGCCGCGCAGCATGACGAATCTGCGAAGCCCCTACTCAATGCCGTAACAAATCTGTGGATTTGGGCCCAGGACTTCATTCTCCTCTTTAGCATGTCCCACTTCCCTGAATGCATGCAGAATTCAAGGCAAAGCTCAAAGATGAGCCACATGAAAGGCGCGGGGAACAGGCATTTTACAAGTCTTAAGCCATGCGGAACAAGGAGATCATGGCGTGCGACATTGGGTTTCCGTGTGTGGCTTCGTGGATCCCTGGGTTTCACTGACTATGTGGGCCGACCTCAACCACATGGAGAGACCGGGGTGGTACCTGCAACCTCGAGGACACCTGGCTGAACCATGCAAACATGTACCCCAGGGACTATGGCCGAGGGTCTCGTGTAATCGCCATGGCCACCTAGCACGTACCAATTTGCAAGCCCAGAAGCTTTTGTGTGAGTGGTGTAGCACTGGGACACGATCGAACAGAAGGCGTCGACATTGATCCTTCGCAGTGTAAGTCGCAGTCATGCCAAAAAACTACCACAATCAGCACCGTCGGTATCATCATACCGTAAACCCTAAACCCTCATCAACACCGCTATCATCATCATCATCACCGTCAGTCATCATCATCATCATCATCACCTAACCATGGCAAGACTAAATCATGGCGATGGGAGGCCTGGGATGTTTCATGCCTTGAAAAGTGAATGAAACCAGCGCCAAACCGGAACATCCAACAAGCATGGCGTGGCTCAAGGGCGGGCGAGGGTTGAGGGATTATTTTAGGGTCCGGATCTTTGCAACCGGGATTTGCAGGGTTGCCGGCAGTAATTAAGTACTTCTCAATCCTCAAAGGTTAAAATAGACCGCGGACGGGCGTGGAGACATGAAATGAGGAACAGCAGTCAGCAGCACATTGAAAGGCTGCGTTTTGGCGCTGACGCCACACGATCGAGCTCGGACATTCGCATGAACGACCGCAAGCATGTGCCGGCTGACCGACTGATGGACTGACTCACGTGCTTACTTCGATGTTGACATGAACACTTTAATTAGAAAGTTTGAAAATATGACGAACGGCAGGTGCAACAAATGCATGCAAGGTACAGAACTCACATATCGAACAAAAAGGAAATTCATCGAAGATCTGAGGCGACGAACGTCGTATTTTAGGACTCCCAGCTCATAGCCGGAATCAACCGGTAACGCCCATGCAAAGAACAAATCCCCAAAGCTTAAAGACCCGTCTGCCCCAGCCAGACCCCTCAGCAAAACACTTTTGTAAAAGCGCGAAAAAACACAGCCCCAAAGCCTAAATAGGTTAAAGCAGAAGCAAGAACGCTGGAACATCATTATCCGCGCGCCCTTACCCTGGTTCATTCTACTGGCCACCAAGCGGCACGGTCAATCGGGACACGTCCTCTGCAACCTCGCTGGTCTGCGAGTGCCGACAAAACACAAAGACAGGCAAAGAAGTAGCGACACAGGGTCTAAGGTCTAGTGTTTGGGGCTTAGGGCTTAGGGTAAAATAACGATACAGTCTAGGGCTTAGGGCTTAGGGCGTAGGGTAAATTAAAGACAGCCTAGCATTCAGGGCTTAGGATTTACGACTCTCACTCTCAAGGCAGGCAAGGCTCTACACAGCTTTGGATTGAGGGCAAAGTAAGGATGCAGTTTTGGGTTGAGGGTTTAAGGCTTCAGGGAGTAACCGCCACAGCTGATAGCTGAAGACTTCCCAAGTACCCTAAACCCTAAACCCGAAACCCAATAAATGAAAACTACCCAATTCTTGTCCTTTTTCTGCGAAGACGTCCGGTTTTTCTCCCTCCTACCTAGCAAGGACAAAGCCTGCATTGCAAGACGCCCGGTTTCGGCTTTAGGGTTTCGGGTTCCCTTACGCCTTATAACCCTTACCCCCAAACCCTTTCTAACCCTCAGCCCGACACTCGGACCCTTTAAATCCTAAGCCTTAGCATCAAAATAGCCCAAAAGCCATATATGATAGGGTCTTTGGGCCGAAAAGCCTTAAAATATGAGTCCTTTGAGGGTAAGGGTAAGCGTGCTGCAGCCGAGGGACCAAATCCCCCTGATACGCCCAGGAAGCCCAGAGGCATATCTCGGCGATCCAAGTCTCGTCAGTCACCTCTCACAGGGTTTAGGGTTTAGGGTTGAGGGTTTAGGGTTTAGGAGTTCAATCAACCCGGCTGTAGGGTTTAGGGTGTAAAGCGTTAGGGTTTTTTGCATCCTACTTCGCAAGCTGTAGGGTTTAGGGTTGTAGGGTGTATGAATTCTGGCACCAGCCGTCCCTGAAGCAAACATCTTGCTGCCTCCTGGTGCTTTTCCTCTTCGTTCCTGTCAGCGTAGAAGTAGTTCAAGGATCCGTTCAGCCTTGAATGGGCATGTGGTACAGGGCCGGCCCAAAAAGAAAGTGTGTCTCAGCAATGCTCAGCCGTGTATTACAGGAGCTCGTAGGGACTCATTATTCAAAGAACAATCTTGGATTCATGTACGTCGTTGTTTGTCCTGTGTCTTGCAGACGTGATTGCTTTGACATTGGCTCGAAGATAAAGCCAAGCAGCTTCAGATAAGCCGCAGTTGCCTGGCAGAGTGGAAGCGTTTTAGGTTCGATTCAGACTCAATTCCATTTCACGGGTTTGGTTGTCGAACCAGCAAGAGGCAGCCCTGCCAGTTGTCCGGTCCGAAGCATGTGGTAAAGTTCTGCTCTTCCTTGGCCCAACCCCCGAAAAGCCCAAACCTTGAGCCCTATCCCTTAATCACACTTGAAGACTTGAAGCAGGGAAGCTTCTACCGAAAGTCAAAACAAGGTGCTGGACATGTCTTGGTTCTGTCCAAAGACGGCTCTTCTTTGACTGACGGGACTGTGTGCGCCCGGATGAAGGCGCATCTTCCGCTTTTGCGCCCAGAGCGTGCATGACTTCCCACCGACGTGTTTACACAAGTGGACAGTAGACCGAACAAAACCCTGTTGGAAAGGATGAAGACAGCTTCGAGCGGTGTCATGGAGAAGGGACTTCAATTCCTAACCATATATTCCACGGCAATCGTTTAGTGCTTCGCCAAGTTGATTGCTGCAACGGCGGCCAAGAAGACACTTGGCAATGTAGGACATGATGAACTACGTGGAACATGTAAGAAAAGTTCGACCACTCTTCCCGCCCTCGTCTGGCGAGACGTTCTGGAAACCAGGGCTTCAACTAAGGTCGGCTCGTTACTGGAACCAACCCTAAACCCTAAACCCTGAACCCGAAACATGGAGGAAGACTTTAAGAAGGGGCCTTCCCCAAGTGTTCAATCCATCTAGTAAGCCGCCAAGGCTACACTTTCCGATAGCTTCAGTCGAACTCGGGAGATCAATGAAATCCAAGACCAAGCCTTGCTTGCAACATGAGCTTTAGCAGTGATAAGGGGGCCTTGAAAAGTAGAACAGGGTTTGCGGGGTGGGGTATGCTATAGCGAACATACTAAGGAGCCGCTAGTAGTAGTATTAGTAACCCTATATCCCAGACCCTATTCCGACCCCGATATCAATCTCCACCAGCACCACCCGACGGGACTGCTCAGTTCTGACTGTAATGTATGTATATATGTATATGTATCTATCTACTATTTAGGCTACCAAGCTACCTACCTACCTAATTACTTACCAGCCAGCCAGCCTACGTACCTGCGTACCTACCTACCCACCTGCCTACCTATCCATCTATCTATCCTTCTTTCTGTCCAACATCCACGTAACCATCTCTGCAACTATCTAACCGTCGACGTGTCTGACTATCTTACTGTTAACTGTCTAAGCTATCTAACAGTCTATCTGACGATCTATCTATCTTTTGTATATTGTTCTTTTCTGTCCCCATGCCTATCATCTATCTATCTATCTATCCATCTATCTATCGGCCTGTCATCTATCTGTCGCTCGATCTATCTACAGATCTTTCGCTCTCTCTGTCTCTTTGTGCGTGTCTAGCTATCTAACTATCTAACTGTCTATCTACCTGTCTAACTAACCTAACTAGCTATCTAGCTAGCTAACTAAGTAAGTGACTGACTAACTAACTAACTAACTAACTAACTAACTCGCTAGCTAACTGTCTATGTACCTATCTTATCTACCTAACCATCTATCGATCTAAGTAACATCCTTCTATCCATCTATCTTACCATCAAGCTGTTTGGCTGTCTAACGATCTGACTATCTATCATGATGTCTATCTACCGAATTTGCAACCTAACTATCTACCTATCCATCAACCTTTCGATCAGATTTGCATCTGTCTATCCAACTATCTAGCTACCTAATGTCTACCTACCTGACTATCTAAAGTAACTGTGTCTGTCTGTCTGTCTGTCTGTCTGTCTGTCTGTCTGTCTGTCTGTCTGTCTGTCTGTCAGCCTGCCTATGTTCCTGCCTATTTGTCTCTGGTGTGTCTGGTCTGTGTGGGCACAGACGAATATAATCGCATAAATGATCGATGTATCTGTGTTTCTCTCTTTCCAATCCGCGTCATGACTGCGACTACATAGTGCGCACTGCACTTATGGCGGTGCTAAACAATAAACCAGTCAGAAACTCACCGCCCTAACTGAAACCCCCTTGTGCCTTGCTTCCACCCAGGAAGATGAAATCTCCGCTGGCCGCGGCGACATCTTCCATCGCTCCACTGGCTAAGTTTTGCAGGGTCTGCATGACCTGCCGAAGGTCGGGCTTACGGTTAAACTGCATCTAAGGTGTAGGCTCGAATGTATGACCTGCCCAGGAAACATAAAGCCTAAATTGGGCCTTCCGAGTTGAGAGCCCAACAGCACCGTAGAACCCTATCTAATTATCTACCTATAGGCTCCAATGTAGTTCGCTTTTGGGGTTTGTATTGAGGATCCTAAAAGGTAATCCCAAAAAGGAACTACTATGGAGCCTATGGGTAATTAGCCCGTTTGAGTCTTCGGTGGAAGATAATGACATCGGCCTCGTTCTTTCCCGTGTCGGGACTTCGCTGCAGGGACCCGCCAAAGAAAGGGAACCCTAAACTCTATTACGGGGCGTTGTGACTATCAGTACAAATACTACTATGCAGATTCGATTTACTGCTAACTGTGCGTATTGGCATTGTGGCTTTGGTATTTCAATGTTCAGAGTAGATCCCAATACTGCGAATGGGGATCTGGTCCGAGTCGCAAGAGGGTTTTAGGTAAATAAGTATGACATGAGGAGTATACAGAAAGTATCAGCACCATACCCATTCAGATCCACAGTGGGCTTCGATACACCAAGCTGCTAATACCATTCTCTCGCTCCGGATCGTTGGCCTCTACTATGCCCCGCTTAGAGGGAAGCGTTTAACAGTTGACTGTACACTTGTCCTCTCCTCTGTGACCTGTTGCCCAGACCCTGAACCCTAAACAACCTAACCTTTTCAGGGTTCCCTATCATGGTTTCCTTTGTAGAAGTCCATAAGAAGGTAGGTTCTGTGTGGTCTAGGTGAACCCTAGACCCTAAAGCACATGGCAGCTGGCTTCGGGGTTCTGGCAGGGTTGTGGGTTTAGGGGTTAGAGTTTTGAGTTTTGGCTCAGGCCAGTCGAAAACTGAACTTTGCGAGTCTGCACTCGTGAGTTTTAGACTCCACGCTCTATTCCTATCATTATTACTAAGATAATCATCATCACGCGTATCCTTATGGTCACTGTTATTATTCTTGTTATTATTACGAATATGATGATAGTAGGAAGGGCCTGCCAGGGCTCTTGGCGGGGCTGACAGGCTTGAGGCGAAGGTTTTTTCGGGTAAAACCACTTTGACTTGTAGACTTATAAACCTGTAATGGGTAGTAGAAGTGTAATGGGTAAGGTTAAGGGTGTTTTCCCTCCTACATAGCAAGGACGGATCTAGGGTTTAGGGGTTTAGGGGCTCAAGGTGAGGGCAACGGTTCGTACATGAAATGAGCATCAAAACAGTATGTGGTGTTGGAGATGTGTATGACGTCGCGGACAACTCAAGTCGCCAAGCTCTCAAGAAGATTGCCCTAAGCAGCTGACATCCAAAGACCCTTGTGCGGCGAGGAACATCTACCTCAGCTGGCATCAAGAAGGCATAAGTATGGTGTAGAGCCGCAAGAGCACGAAATTGCCGAGTATTGGCGCCCATAGCTAAAGGGCACTCTGCAGGAATATGCTGGCGCTGCCCCGGACTCTTGGTTCTCATGCCTCAACCTGGTAACAGCATGTAATGTAGGGCCCCAAATAATTACCTATAGTATTTTTTTTGGGGGGGGGTTCCCTATTATAGCTATGGTATAATGGGCCCCGAAACCCTTTTGAAAGCCTCTAGGCTATATTTCTCAAGCAAAAATCCCACCTGCACGTCGTCCGTGGGAACAAGGTTGTCCAAGTAGCCTCATACTGAACCATGAGGCTCCGGAAAGGGAACAAAACTTACCGGGTTTAGGGTTTAGGGTTTAGGGAGACAGATGGCAGATTAGGTGGATGTCTGCATGCAACACAGCAGAATCATGAAGCATCCAGGTTATATTGGAACCGCAGCGAACACATGAGTGAATGCTAAAGAAGTGGGGTCCAGCTCAAGGATTCCTGGTTGAGCAAAGCAAAATGATTCGGCTTTACCTCACCCAAGTGGGGGTTTAGGACAAACACAAAATGGGAAGGCGGGTACTTGTTCTCCTGGCGTCAGCATGATCAGCACAGGGGCAGTTCTCTAAAATAGGATCCCTTTTTGGATTCCGGAGATAGTACGGCACCCTTATTAAAAAGGACCCTATACTCTATAGCCTTACAGATCCGTGACAAAACCCTTAAAGGAACCCTTAACCAAACAAGTGCCAAGAAGCAATATCGACGTGCTTACCGTAAGCGGACAGACCACGCCAAAAATCAATGTCCAATTTTTTGAGAAAGCGGCTTAGCTTCAGCATGGCGTCATTGCGCCTGGCAAAGTCCAGCTCGCCCTTGAGGCTGTTGGAGAGCCTTGGATTTGTTTAAGTAGGGCGTGGGCCTCTGACAGAACAGGTTCTTAGAAATCAAGAAACATACCCTGCAAGTATGATACAACGTCCACAAAACCGTGCCCCTACATAAAGCACCATGGCAGTGAAAAGACCGAGGCTTTGTCGGATGCAAAGCTATCCGTCTAAAGCCAAGTTTGGATCATGCATAGCGTACCTTCTTCGGCACATGCAGCATAGTAAAACACGGCCTAACCTCAGAAAGAGAGCTTCTTCGAGCCCTTTTTCAGCATGGGCTTGGATTGTGTACCCTAAACCCAAACCCTGAGATCCCTGTTTAAATTTTCGGGACCTCCTTCACATCAGTGCTTTGTGAAGGTGGTAAATCTGTGCCTACTACAATGAGGCCTCCTAGACGGGATTCTATTCCGGAAGCTATCTTGTAATGCTTCCGGCATGCGAAATCTTTTGTAGAGGGTCCTCCCCTCTGGAACATGAAACGAGTCCGTTGACCCTTCGATGACATACAGACAGCACAGCGCAGCAATCCTACCTGCTCTGTGCAACCTCATTTCGGGCACCTGCATACTACAGAGGGGCGGAGGCATTACTCTCGTGTGACGAATGAAACGTTGAGAATCGCCTCCGGGCATAACTCATTCAATCTCAGGTACAATGTTGCACTGGTTGGATGCCTCGAACCCAAACCCAATGCTTCTACTCCAACAAGCCCCTTCACTTTAGACCTGGCAGTCCTAAGCAAAGCGAACCACTACTCCTAGTTCCTATGCAGCCCGCAGTTTCCTAAACCCTATCGCAGGGTTTCGGGGGTTTAGGATTTAGCGGTTTAGGGCCCCGAGCCCTAAAACATAGCAGGATATGGCCCCGTAGTTAGAGGGCATAGCCCCCCAAAAAAACTGGGTTTGGGATCTGATCCTGAGGAAGGCTTGGTAATGGCACCCAACGGATCCCCACCACACTCCTGAAATCATAAGGCTTCGGATGCTGTTCTAGGCTCTAAACTCGGAACGCCCAGCTCCTTCTACCCAAACCGACGGAGGAGGAGAGAGGGAGAGAGAGAGAGAGAGTGACAGGACGAGAGAGGGAGAGAGAGAGTGAGAGACAGAGAGAGAGAGAGAGAGAAAGTGTGTGTGTGTGTGTACATGTATACACACACACACACACATATATATATATATATAATGGATTCTTTTGTCATAAGAAGGGCAAAAGGCCTTCAATTCAAAACCCTCGACCTTGAACCTTTAAGGGTCGTATTCAGCATTTCCACCCCCAAAGGGCCTCCGAGAATACATACCTGGCATTCGAGTGCCCTGCCAGGCGAGGGCTGCTTCGGCTCTCACACTCGGACAATCCAGGCGAGGAAAGGGTTTAGGGTTTTCCGCGGCTGAGCCTTTTTTTTTTGGGGGGGGGGGGGGGTTTAGGGTNNNAACCCTAAACCCTAAACCATTCAACACAGGGCAGAGCAGCAGGTCCAGCAGGGGGACTTTGATGTGCGCCGATCGGGCCTGCAAGCTGCGGGCGAGAAGGGCAACTGTAAGGTACAACTACATGGTTGCAGTACGGGCAATTACAAAGGGTTATGTCAGAAAAACTTATAGGCTCACTATACCGTGACTATATCTGGGCCGGTGAAGGTTTGGTAGCGCTTCGCATCCAAGCTTTACTGCCTGTATGACGCGCTGTTGATCGTAGGTGTCCTCGCGCGCATTCGACATGATCAAACAGGCTTAGGTGGTGAATGTTCGCAGAGCTCTTTATATATGTGTGAATAAATATGTATATATATATATACACATTAGACTTGCTGAGTGTCTCCCTGAAGCCCTGTCTTTGCCTGCTGCCGGAGATGGTACTGGTGTTGTAAGAACCTCGTGATCTTCTGGCTCAGCTCCTGGACAAAGGTAATACCCCGAAGACGCAGAGAGGCTATTTAGGTTCCGAGGATGCCTTCGGGGCATGGCTGGGCACGATCGACCGTCGCAACCGACAATAATTCTACCAACAGCGGCAATCATGAAGCAACAGCATTGGAAGTACTTGTTGTCGTTCAACAAAATAGTAATTACGTCTTGTGGTCGTAGTCGCTGCCGTCGGAAGTAATAGTAGTAGTAGTAGTAGTAGTAGTAGTAGTAGTAGTACTAGTACTAGTACTTAGTAGTACTTAGTAGTCGTAGTAGTAGTAGTAGTAGTAGTAGTAGTAGTAGGAGTAGGAGTAGGAGTAGGA